>CAUHTR010007533.1:143391-293255 GCA_959609185.1 Schmidtea polychroa | reverse complement strand
TTATATTCGGGCTAATACGGTATATATATTAAAGGGTGATTACAAAAAACTTTTGCTATTACAATAAAGCAATTAAAATGTTTAATTAAAATCAAATTTTGAATAAAAATGTATAAAGTATGTATAATTAAATAAAAAATCTACCTAGAATTAATAATAAATCATTTTCGTTTATCTTCATTATTTAAGATTGTGGATCAATATTATATTTTCTATCTAACAAGAATTATTGGTCTTATCTTATTCAAAGTCTTTACCAAAATTTCGTATTGAATACAAAAGACAAACATTTATATATAATGTGAAAGTAATGAAGATTAACTAAGTTTTTAAGTTTTCAATTTCAGCTCCCGCTCATACATCTTAAAAGACAATCTCAAAATCAAGCATTGATCACCATCTCATAGAAAAACAGTAGAATCTCAAATGTTTGGACGAAGGCCTGCAAAGGGTCGTCCAAATAATCGAATTTAATAAAATATTATAAATAAAAATTGAATTAATTTATTAAATTTTAATTTATAATTTAATTGACTTTAGGCGCCAATTACTGCAGCATAATGTAGCACAATCACGCGAAAAGCTTTTGCGCATATGTTTACGGTAAGCGATATTACGTAATAAATTTACAATTAGAATTGAAGCATGTTCAAACAAAATAATTATAAATAATTTAAATATTTTAACTCTGTCATCTTTGATATGTAATTTGTTTATCTCCATTATTTTAGACTGTAAGTCAATATGCTAAATAGATAGCAACGAAACAATTTATAGTATGAATAAATAAAAATAAATGAAATTATAAATTATTCATTAATTAAATTAATTTATATGAGAACTATCCAAATAAACTATCTAAACGTTTAGATAGAAATTATAAACTAAACAAAAATAATATACCAAAAAAAAATTAACTTACATTTCTTCAATTTTGATGACAGCTTCAAACAGTTGTTCCACTCGGTCTGATCTAAAAGCAAAATTTTTCTTTCAAAAATTCTACAAAAGATCAAATTACTGATTAGTGAAAATTCATTTTCAAATGTTTCATGAAACATTTACAAAAAATGATTTTTACCAAATGTATTATTAAATAGATGAAAAAGAATTTTCTATATCATTTATTCTGTTTTTTAATTAATTCTGCCCAAGAAAAAAAGCCGAGAAACAAGAAGAATTTTGATATAGTCATTTTACAAAACTTCATATTTATTGTTTTAACTAGCAAAAAGCTATACACGCGTTTTTAACACGCAGTTAGTCAATAAAGATTTAATCATAGTCGGAAATGAATTTAACAGTGAATTATACATTTGAACTGATTACATTTTTTAAACTGAAAATTAAACCTTTATTAAAGAAACACACAAACTTACCTGTATGAAGAATTTTAATGTTGCATTGAATAAAAATATTTAAAAGGGGAAGAAAAAATTAATGTCAAACACAAACATAACACAGTAAAATATGCATATAAACTTTCGATACGTATAAGTGTTTTAAAGAATTAAAGCTTTTTAAATTTCTATTATTTGAAGAAACAATGATAGATAAAAACTGAAATTATGTGCCGAAAACTGTACTGAATTCAATTTAACTTCTCTAAATTTTCGAGAAAATCAAAAAAACTAGTAAATAATAAAGACCAAATTTAAGGAGATAAACTTTAAAAAGCCAAGATAAAATCCTAAAAATACTATTTTATGAATATATGTCTCAAAATAACTAAATATAATGCATAAATAATATGAAAATATGTGGCTAATAATATAAAAAGATCAAATTTAAGTAAAACATTATTAAAACTTTAAATTGTAAAAAAATATTTATTCACAAATTATGAGTTATCTATAGATTCTCACACTAATCTGTATTAAGTTTTTATTTCGTGCAAACAGATGTAGTGTATTTTCAAGAAAATACCACATAAGCCAATTTAAACCGTGAATTACTGTCCTTCGTGTCAAAGTAATCGACTACAGCGCTCACACGGATATACCATCCATATAAACTTTCAGTGGCGGACTATGATAAAAATCTAATAAAAAACTATAACACGTGATTTAGGTTTTCCTAATCATTCAATTTTACAAGAAATTTGTAATTTCTATGTTTGTATGCAGTATTTATTTAAATTGTGTATTAAAGACACAAGACAATTTTTATTACTTTTTATACGTATTATCATAGTATTTATAATAAATGTCAGAAATAATAATCTCCATTTATATCTTAAGATAATTATGTAAATCCTGTAAAATAAAACAAAACAAAATGAATACCATTGAGCTTAATGAAATAAAATTCAAAAGAAAACTAACACAAATGAGCATAACGTATAAAATCATATACAATGTCCATTGAAATTTTAAAATTTATATATTATTCCCGATTTTTTGAGTGTATAGTAGGTAAAATAGTACATACTACGCGAGGTTTTATCGTGAAAAAACGAAAATTAAACTCAGCCTTTGATTAAATACACTCGTATATAATTAAAAACGTTTATTATTAACTGTCTCTTACAAATAACTTAACTAAAATGTATCACTTGTATCTATTTATAGCAGATTCATTTTGAAAATAGTGTACATTATAAATAAGTAATTTTTAATGTTTTGATTGATTTAATTTTTTTTCTTGTAAGCATTATTATTTTGCAGTGATTTTCAATGAAATATAATGAAATGTAAAATTATTATATACAAGGAAAAAAATACTGAGCGAAAAATAAATATTTAGTGTGGAAAATTTTAATTTAAAAACTGAAATTATTATTTGCTGTAATTTATTTTTTAATTAATTTATTTGTTGATCTTGAAATTCATTTTTAAATTTTATTTTTGTTATTAAATAAATTTTTATTGATAATATAGTTTAATGAAATCTGAAAATGTAAATGTCAATGAAATTTTATTCTTTTACATCATTAGTATTACTAATAAAATTATTAAAATCTCGTTTAAATAAAAACGAAATAATAAAAAATGCTTAAATTCAGAAAATAAATGAAATATTATTAGCTATTTCAATAACTTGTTTATATGATTCAGCGTCATTGTTTTTTCAGTGAGTGACTCATTTCTTTTGATAAAATTTGATAATTTCTGAGAAATAATTTTCTTTACTTAATTTAGCTAATAAGTAATTTTCCTATGCATAATACATAGAAAGCATTGAACAAACAAAATTACTTATTAACTTTCATTTCTTTCAAATATTTTATTACAAATTCATTCCTCAGTTTTATGCTATTAAGAACTTTTTGTTTAAATTTGCTATTAAATTTCTGTTACAGCAGTTTCAATCAATAAACTTCAATCGTTATTCGGAAAAACAGATTTAGGAAAATTTTTAATCATTATTTTTATTTATTGAAAATTGTTCTATTCTAGATAATTTTATGAAACTAAACTTTTTCCATGCTTATTTTCGATGTCGTTAATTAATTTTTAAATTATAAATGTTTTTAAATAAATTAAAAATTTTAAATTAATATAGAAAATATTATAATATTTATTTATGATATTATCACGAATATTCTATTAGATTTAAAAGTTATTAATTTCGATTATCTTATGTTATTTGTTTTGGCAATAAGTTTCATACCAATATTCATATTTATTTAATGTTTGCTAAAATTTTACTTATATTTGATTTAAACAAACTTGTAAGATTTATAAAAGAAAACTTCTAACATAGATGGAAAAAGATACGTTGTGAAACTATTTTAAATACATTTACTTTTGTTTTTTACCGATTTAGTAAATTTCGTAGTTCTTAGATACTGTCTAACTTAAGCATATTTGTAATAAAATTAATGTAAAACTATTAATAAAAATCTATTTGAACATCAGCATATTTAATTCAATTTAGAATTATTAATTAACCGACATTTAAAAATAAAAATACACAACGTTTGCACAGAATATTATTTTATATTATTTAAATTTTAAAATACTCTGCTACTTAGAAAATGTCAATAATTTTTGTAAGAATATTAGTTGTGGTAAACAAGATCATGCAACTACAAAACAAATAAAGTATTAAAAATTAAAGTATTGAATAATAATAATAATAATAATAATAATAATAATAATAATAATAATAATAATAATAATAATAATAATAATAATAATAATAATAATAATAATAATAATAATAATAATATATTATTTAAATAATTTACAAAGTTGAACTTATTTTCTATATTTATCTCTCTATATATAAAAAAGCTAAGGGTTCCCTCCATCCGAATTTTACTATTTTTTATTATTTTTTTTTTATTATTTATTTTTATTATTTATTTTTATTTTTTTATTATTATTTTATTTTTGTTGTAGTTGTAACAATAATAATAATAATAATATTAATAATAATAATAATAATAATAATAATAATAATAATAATAATAATAATAATAATAATAATAATAATAATAATAATAATAATAATAATAATAATAATAATAATAATAATAATAATAATAATAATAATAATAATTATAATAATAATAATAATAATAATAATAATAATAATAATAATAAAAATAATATTAATGATAATAATAATCGATTATTTAAATATTTTACAAAGTTAAATTTATTTTATATATTTATATCTTTATAAATAATTAAACATACATGACAACAATTTAATCATTAATTTTCAAAAGTTGCAGATTTGTTAATGATGAAATTTGGATAATAACTGTGACTATTTATTATTAATTGTACTTTAAATTTTATTAATCAATCTAGAATTCTAACATAAACATTTAACTAAGTTCTAATTTAGATATTTATTATAATTTAAACATTGAAAATCTTTGACAGTTCGAGATTTTCAATTAAAGCGCTTATCTAATATTTTTCATTCACAATTGTAAATTGTAAACATTCTTACTCATTGTTAAATTAATTTTAATATTAAAAATATGCAAGGAGTTCAAAATTTTACTACGTATTTTTTATTAAAAATATATAATTAGTGTATAATTAATGCAACTTTCAGTATTTAAAATTAAAGGAAATTTATTTTTAATTTATTTTTTATGTATTAAACGTTGCATTTCATAGAATAAAAGAAAATAAACATGAGAAAGTGAAAAAATTTAAAAATAAAATAAAATAAAGACCAATATATAACTCCTTTCGTTATATTTTATAAATCACTTGCATATCGGATTCATATAGATTTAAAGTGATAAAAAGGGACATATTTCTGGTATTTCGTACTTAGTTTTGCAACATGTACTTTTGGGACTTTCTGTACTTATATTAAATATTTTTTATCCATGAGCTGAATATTTGTATAATTTTATATATAATTATTATTACTATTTTCATCATGTTTTACATTTATTGAACAAAGCTATGATCGAAACAAAATTTCAATTCATTTTGCAAAAATATGAATAATTTCATTCATAAATAAAATTGTAAAAATTATCAATTCAAGACTGTGATGCTCATAAGATGTTAGGATTATATAAAAAAACCAAGAAAAACCTATATTAAACACATTTAATTATTTATCTCAGTATTCAATATTAACCATGTGTGACTCTCCATAATGAAAAAAATTCGAAATGTCATTTTTTTGTTATTATTTGATTATATATAACAAATTATTGACATAAAAATATTTTTTTTACCGAATATTGCGAAAATATTGCTCGGAAAGTGGTTAAGGACCAATTGAAAATTTCGAAAACATTGAGTATATGATAGATCAAGTTATACTGATCGGTCCCATGGCTTCACCTGGTCTTGGAAACTGTAAAATTTTACATCATATGAGAAAGGTTGTTTTGTCCTTTTGCCACTTGAATGTTTTTATTATAAATAATTGTCTATTTATTAGTTAAATGTTTAATTTACAATAGTTTAAATTTTATATTTACCACAATTTCAAATTTTTCAAATGAGAGACCAAATTATATATAAATGTAATAATTAATGTCTGGTGCATTTTTTGTTTTGTACACAGTAGAATTTAATTTCTTATTAAATAAAAATATAACCAACCCCTTCAAAAAATATGCTTGAAATACTTTCTTTTAGATGCATGTTTAAAATTTTCTAATTGTGGCCTGAAGCGACATTATTGGTACAAGATATAAACACAATAGTAGCTGTAAATATTAATTAATGTTACGAATGCTAAAGTACTACAACGATTGTAAGTTTGAAGATGAAAAATTAGGGTTAAGGAACAAATTCTTAATTCAAGTGCATTTCAATGTCTAAAACCTTTACGAAAGTATTTTAGCAGTCGTTACAATTCAGAAATTATACTTGAAATATTAAAAATCTTGATAATAATTAATAAGTCTTTGTAATTTTTTTCGTGTTTTTTTTACTATTTCATATATATTGTTAGAATTTTAGATTGATTAATAAAATTTAAAGTACAATTAATAATAAACAAAATGCTAAATAGTCACAGTTATTATTCAAATTTCATCACGAACAAATCTGCACCTTGAAAATTTACATTGGTGTAGCCATTGCTAGCCTTGCTAGTTTTCTTATGATTAAATTGTTGCCATACATGTTTAATTATTTATAAAAATATAAATATATAAAATAAATTTAGCTTTGTAAAATATTTAAATAATCGATTATTATTATCATTAATATTATTATTATTATTATTATTATTATTATTATTATTATTATTATTATTATTATTATTATTATTATTATTATTATTATTATTATTATTATTATTATTATTATTATTATTATTATTATTATTATTATTATTATTATTATTATTATTATTATTATTATTATTATTATTATTATTATTATTACTATTATTATTATTATTGAAAAATACGTAATTTTATTAACGGAAAGTTTTGGCATATTTGGCATTGTTTTAGTTAATTGTATTAAAGCGGTAAAGTTAAGGATTGCCCCGGTCGACACTAGCTTCACCACTGATATTATCTATTTTTATTTAAACTTATTTTGTCCGTTTCATTAAATTCGTTGGGAATAATATTTTCTTATTTTTCTGGACTATTTTAATTAAAAGTTTTAAAAATATTAATTTTTACACACACACACACATATATATATATATATATATAAGGATAAATCGATAATTCGATCTTTACAAAAATGTTTTTCAAAAGTATTTGAAAATAATTTAAACAAATACTATCAAAAATATATATTAATTATATTTGATTAAATAAAATTCCTGAAAAATTAATTGGCGTGAACATTTGATATTGAAATTTTATAATAAATATTCTGTAATAAATTCATTTGCACTTGAAATTTTTCATAAATTTTTCACACAAATGACTATTTGAGAGTCCTCGTAAACATTCGAATTTGATATTTATTTTTCTCATTGTATTTATTTCAGCTCAAATCCACCAATATTTTGTTTGGAAAATATGAGATTAATGTATATTCCCATGTTTCATTGGCATGGAATTACAAATTACAGGATTCTGCTTAAATGATTTGGCCGTTTGTTTCAATGAAACATTATCTTAATATTAAATCATCTATTAGTCGATTATATCTCCGGGGTTGGAATTATCTTAAATCATTATGGGAAAATACAAAAATTTAAAGAATACATCTAAAATAGATATAGGGTTAATGTATATTCAGAGATGATATAAAGGGATATATAGTGTATGAAGACAGTGAATGATGGGTTAATGATAAACAAAATTAATATATTTAAATATTAATTAATTATTTCAATAATTTAAATAATAATTGTTTTATTTGAATGTTTTTTATTAGTATTTTATTTTTGATAAACTTGCAATATTATCTCAATCTAATAACTGTACTTTTACATCATGTATTTTCATAAAACTTCTACAAAATAGTAATTATTATAATGAATAAAAAAAATAATATGAATAAAAATAATAACAAAATAGTAATTAAAACTTTTTTAAATATTAATAAAAAATATTTAAAACTAAATTCTAAATTGTTTTTAATTATAATTTGTAATTAATGTTAAAACTAAAATCAGTTAAAAATACATTTCGTATCTTTTATCGTGTGAATTTGAACGTAATATTAATATTGAACTGAAAAACTCCATTAAACTGTACACAAGACATAATTATTGTTATAATGATTCCTTATTTCCATTTCCTAGTTAAACCGGTAAAATTGAATTTGTTAACCATACAAAATAAAAAAATATAATTATAAAATAATAAATGCCTATATTAGTGAAGCATGCCGTGATAAATTTATCAGCTCTAATATTCCTATGTAAAAACAAAAAATTCCATTTCTTTCCCCAAGATAAAACATTTTATTGAAAATTTGACAAACGTGTGAAAATTCATTTAAAAAACAAATTTATTAAAAGAATTCGTAAAAAATTTGTGTTAAAATTATAGAATTGAAAATTTTTAAATACATTTAATTTTTTAATCTTAGTTAATTAAACGGGATGTTAGCTTTTTGAATAATTTAACTAAAGTTTTACTAACTAATTTCGGTTTCGTGTGTCTTTTGGTATCAACATATCAAATTTTAATTAAAAGAAACCCAATCAAAACAGATTGTAATCTTGGAATAAAGAATAAATGGATTTTTTCCCCACATTTATCCTCCATATTTTAAGATTTCTTCTTTGGTCAAATTTTTATTATAGGTAATTTCAAAAAATGACGTTCATCCGTTTTAACTTCTAAAATATTTCATTTTTCAATTAAAGTTTTTTCGTTTTTAATCGTAAATATGTTTATGATTATGTGGGTTTATATAATAATTTCATCTAATTTGTCCAAAAAAGACATTAAATGATATAAAATAATAAAAAAAAAGGATAATTGACATTTTATATATTTATGATTCTTACAAAAAAAACTCGAAATCCAAAAAGAATTTTAATTTTAAAAATTTTAAAAAATTTTAAATTAACTTTTTTATAATTCTTTTCATTTTCAATAATTAATTTATATTTGAATTTATTTAAATAATAATTTATATAATTTTTATTTCTTTTGACTTTTTTCATTTCATTATTTAAATTTCCTTTTCTCTCCAATAAACTCATAATCATTTTTAAAGTTTTAAACATCACATCAGTATTTATTAAAATTTATTAAAATTTCAAAAAGGTAAAACGTTTATTCTTTTCATCGGTAAAAGACTATTTTCAATTACCTTTTTCTTATCTTTGAATGTATTCGATAGATTCAGTAAATTCTAGTTATAAATAGCGTTTTGACATAACTTTTATCAAGTGATATTTATTTCAAGAAAAACTTTGAAGCTTATTTCATTAAAATGGTTTTATAAATATTCGAATAGTCGGTAATCTGATGTGACTGTTTCTGACAAATATGTTGGAAAATTTCTAATTTCCCATTGAAATTCTTTCATTTTGGCGACATCATACCAGCAATATAATTGCGGATTATCTCAGTGAACATGACCTTGATGCTTATTTATCAAAATTAGAGTTTCCAAAAACGACCTATTACTTCAGTACATGTTCATAATTACATACATTACCCGTTTTGGAAGACGATGACCCTCTCTCGACTGAGGATTTGATGCTTGTCTGGATCACATTCGTTGCTTAAACATTTAATATTATTATGTAATATCTATTTCTATCCTTAATGAAGATTCGTTTTAAAGGCTGTTAATTTTTCAATCGAAAACTTTGCAATGTATTTTTGATAATTAAGGAATTGTTCGAGTTGAAAGTTACAGCCAAATCATTACTGTTATAATGGGATCTCAATATATCATTATACGATAAATCTTCTCCCTATATTTCCACTAATCTCCCAAAACTTGATTCAGTGTTTAAACTATAGATTCTAGATATGCAAATTTAACTATTACTTTTCCATAAATTTGATGTAAGTTTTTAATACTGTCTGTGCGTTGATATATTTATTAACTAACCAAAGTAAGACTTGTATAATATGTGCTTTATTCACCTCCATATTATCCTTGATCCAGAATTTATGAAAGATGTTACTGAGATATTTTTATTGAACTGACGGTGAGCTATTAATAAGTTTAAATGCATAATTACAAATTATAATGAACATTTTCGGTTTATTTTCCATTCAATAAAAGCGTATATTTCGATTATATACAATGTATCTATTCCATATTTATTCAAATGAGAGAAGCTTATCCGTAAATTTAAAAAACACATCAAAATAAAAGTCAATTAGATACAAAGTTTTTATAAAAAAATATATTTTTTCATTGTCAGGAATTCAATTCCTACAGGAATTCATTGTCCAATATTTTCAATATTTGTCCATTTTGCATCTGATGCTTTTGTTTGAATATTTTCTCACTAAATGGCATTTAAAGTTTTGGAATAATTTGAACTGATAATTTTTGATTAATTTATTTATACATATCTTTATATATATATATATATATATATATATATATATATATATATATATATATATATATATATATATATATATATATATATATATAGTATATATATAATATATATATATATATATATATATATATATATATATATATATATATATATATATTTGAGAATAGGTTGTATTAAAATATTCATATAAACCAGCTTTTATCTATATAAAACAACAAGCTTATATCTATATCATGCTGTGATTCCCAACGGTTATGCTTCATGAATCTTGCAATTGTGCCAAGGAAAAAATGGGGAAAGGCTAATAATTAATAACTATTCAAAACTACAAAAAAGTTATAAGGTCTTTTAAAAACCAGATTTGTTCAATCGATATAATTTTTTACTGTTTTCTAAAGACTACACTACAATGATCAAAATTAATTAAATAATAGGACTCGTTAAAATTAGATTAGAGCATTAAAATTAGTATATTATTAAATAATAATGATAATTAGAATAAAAATTGATAAGTACTTTTAAAGAGTGTCGCAAAAAATTTGCAACTACTTATAAATATGAAAAATATTGTCGAATAAAGCTTTCTCTATTTTATAAATTTATTAATTTTAATAACATGTTTTTCACTAATTTATTTTATATTTTATTAATTTCTCTTTAAATTTCATATCAGTTGATTAACTTTCAATGTGATGTGAATTTTTTGAAATCTTCATGTTATTAACTAATTGTTTCACAAACAAGTTTGTTTACCAAAATGTTCAATTGGAAAATCTTATTAAAATAAAATACTCAAAAATAATGATTGAATTAATTTTAAAAATAAATTTTATTGTCGAAATTAGTGTTGAAAAATGTAATAATTATTTAATGAAATTTACAAAATAATTTTATGTGGTTAAATAATTTAATGGCTTATCTAATATATAAAGATGAAAGTTTGTTTGTTTGTTACCCATAGAATTCTCCACCGTTGGACCTAGGGTACTGAAATTTTGCATGCGACCCTCATTTGACTCGGGGCAGGTCATAGGCTATGTTTAAACCCCAGGTGACCACCCCTAGGATACCCGAACCCTACTCTGGGCCACATTGATTTACTACAGTAGATACATTTTCCAAAATTTTAAAGTGCTATTATACTTAGTTTTAGATTTCATTTATACATTGCATTACTGAAAATTTCATCAGAAGTCGGCTTCCCATCGTAATGTTTGATCCTCAAAAGCATCTTCCGAGATTTTTTTAATTAAATTTTAATGTATTTTTTAAATTATTTTTTTTTAAATGAATGAATTGAAATAAATCTCTTTATTTTGAATCTGTTTACTATTTTTTAAATAGTGCGACGTCGGGTACCCCAGATAGTTATGTCATATTTTGAATCAGTATTTTATAATTTATAATTTATTAAAAATGATGATAATGATAATAAAAATAATGATAATGATGATAATACTAATAATAATAATAATAATAATAATAATAATAATAATAATAATAATAATAATAATAATAATAATAATAATAATAATAATAATAATAATAATAATAATAATAATAATAATAATAATAATAATAATAATAATAATAATAATAATAATAATAATAATAATAATAATAATAATAATAATAATAATAAAACGTAAAATATTCAAAACCTTCATAATATCACATTTTATAGGTTTTATGATCTTAGAAACAACAAAACCCTTTATCGGTTTGCTTAAAGTTTGATTAATTGTTTCTCTTAATGAGACATTGAATATTACAATATTTTCTATCTGCGCTTTTAAAATTAGATAAAAAAACAAAAACTTAAATGTACGAATATATTTTATAAAAACTTTGATAATTATTTGTGAAAACATCGATGATTAAGTATTAATAAACTTCGATAAATATTCTATTAATAAAAATCTGTGGAACTTATTTAATTTATTAAGTCATAATATTTGGTGTAACAACGTAATTTTCATACATAAGAATAAAGATGTTTTAATAATGACATTTGACAATAACTATCTTTTTGAAATAAATCTCAATTTAAAAAAAATTAAATTATGGTTTATTCCAAATAAATAACCATTATTGTTATTAACATTAATATATTTATTAATAGAACTAGTGAAAATAAGGTTTTTCTGGTTTTATTTAAATATCGAAACCGTTTAAAAATTTAAATTACATTGATAATTATATAGGATATTTTGTATAATGTTAAATATCTGGGTAAAGTAAATTTAAAAATATCCAGGGACTTAGAAATTAATAAAATTATTTAGTAGGAAATTTCAAAAGCCTCACTAATAAATAATATTAGAAAAATACAGATTAAAATTGCAATAATATATTTCAAAACGTTAAAGACAAAACTTTCGGTTTCGGACCTTCAATTTAGCCTCGTTTGATTGGTCAAAAATTGTCGACTTTTTAATGGGAACGCGGATTTCACATAAACTGAACGGCTGACTATTTCGTGGTAAAGGTCAGTTTAATATTTGATATCAAAACATAAAGATTTTATAGACTTTTTACAGATAACAAGATTTTTCAATTTCAATTTTCATATTTGTTGAAATTTTTTTAAATAAACTGGATATTTTTCAAATTAAATCTATGTAGCTTTGAAGGTTGACATTTATTGATTCTAACATATTTATTTATAAAAATAATAAAAAAATATAAGTTTCAAATAAATTCAACTCACTGTCATCAGTTGTTTTATTAATTTTGTTAATACTCCTAGAATTGGTGGCCATGAAGACTACAATTGAAATGACAAATAGGATAATCAAAAAGATTATAATTAGAATGAGGAACATTTTTAACGATAACCATATTCCATGTTGAGTTTTTAAATAACATTTTCTAAATGGCGAATTAGCAGATGATTTGACTGATACTTCAATATCATTTTTGGTCAACATGCAATCCATTTCCGTGTCACCGACTTGATCTGATTTATTATTTGATTCCATGATTGATTATTGATCAATATATTTCACGGAACGATAGTCAAATTAGTGTCAATTTCAAGATTTCATATTCATTTAAAAGTAAAGGGAATCTGCCTTGATAAATCCATTATCCAATCATTATCAAGTATGCTTGCCTTCAATTTCATTGGCTGATAGAAACAACCGATAAATGCTGGAATTTGAAAGAATAATTGAATATGGATTATAAAAAGTGTGTTTGTTTTGGAAAAAAAACAAATAGAAAAAAATTAATATTTACTTTAATTTTTTTAGCTGTTTTTGTGGTAAAGTAAAGACTCACGAAATTGAAATTTATAATTGATACTTTATTATTAAATGTTACAATTTTTAGTTTTTTTCTTTTCAAAGTCATGATTAAAATTTAAATATATTCATTTGAGACGTTCACGCAGGCGCCGCAGTTTATGTTATTGAACAAAAGTTATGTTTATAATACGTTATTAATTATAATTGCAATTAAAAATAAATGTTTTTGATGAATATGCGTTAAATTTTCTAATAATACGTCTAATAACACAATCAAATACGTCCCACTGGTGGTACACGCCGACCGATGGGACAGGTTAGTGCGGGCCACTGGTGATCCGCGCCGGTGTGAAGTGTTAATAAATGTATCTATAAAACAAATTGATTTACAGGGTGATTTAAGGTCTTGACATTTATTTATCAGACTCCTTGAGTGCCTTTTGACAGTAGTAACCAACTTTCCACAATAATGTTTTTTAATTATAACATTTCAATAATCATTTTAATTATAACATTGTTAGACAATTTTCAACTTTTTCGATGTTAAATGTATCGACTGATACAGGGAAGGAATGAGTGGATGCATCCCACTACCGGCTTTGTAAATTTATTTTTGTAAATAACAATATTTCATATATGTATGTCTTAAACTGTCATGTGCAGAAACGTTAGAAAAAAATTTAAATTATTTTGAGTGATAATAGTTACTTATATAGGTTTTAGTTCATGCATACAATACCAGAAGAGAGATTGAATTCAACGTTGCCCACAAAAACTCAAATTCTATTGTCTGCATAATAAAACGGATGTTTGTAGACGTAATACTAAATTATTGATTTAATTTTTTGTAGGTCTTAAACAGTTACGTGCAGTTACATTTAACACACACAAACACACAAATTGGTGCAACAGTTAGTAATCATGTATAAGAGGAATGAGAATCATAGACTTATGTCTTCACTAAATTTCAAAAAGTGAATTTATAAATACATCATTGGATTCCTAAAAATACAGCTAGAGACCTTGCTAAAGCCATTTTTGTTACACCCGTTTCCACAATATAAGAGTTTCTATAATCTAAAAAAAAATCGATAAAATTATATTATAGCAACACACAAACTTACCTGTGTGCAAAAATTTAATGTTCCGAATGTAGAAAGTTTTATTATAGGAATTGAGAAAGTGACAGAAAAATAATTTTACATACAAACACAGCACACATAATATAAAATACACGCAAATTTAATATAGCTTTTTTTGTTCCGAAAGTAGAGAGTCATTAACATACTGTTAACATATCATTAATTTAAAATTATTAAAATTCATGGCTGAAAAAAATTTGGATTTTGAATCTGACAACTCAACTTTGAGTTTTTGAGAAATGGACGACAAAACATCGTAAGATCTATTTATAAAATATTTTTGAAGTTAATATTTCTTTAGATTTTCAGATATTTCTTTGGAGACATTTCCATTTTGCGAAGGTGAAGATCTGACAATGTAAGATTTTTTTTATTTAATTACAAATAATTAAAATATTTTACAGCATATCAGATATTTCTAGTCAAACGCCTTTGTGTGAAGATATTCAACAAGTTCCATCGACATCTTTGGAATTGAAGAAAAAAATTCGAAAATCGTAAATTTTAATAACTAAAAAAAAATAATATTTTCAAAGAATTTCAGAAAATGACAAAATCCGTCTCATCAATGCATATGAAAATGGAGAAAATTATAAAGATTTTGGAAGATTACTGGGAATCTCCAAAAAATCGATTGGAACCATTATTTCTTAAAAAAATAAATGTTTTTGGTGATTATTTTATTTCTTTTTAGTTAAAAATATATATAACTTACATTTTATTGAAATAATTCCAAATTCATAACATATCATAAAATACCTAAAAAAGCACCTGAAATTTAATTATCAATATATTATAAATGCTGATTACAAGTTATATTTAAGAGCTTGAATAATGATCTCATAATTATATGAAATCAAAATTCAAGCCTTAAAATATACTTAAATTTAAAAAACTTACTTCTAAAACCATAAATAAAATTGAATTGAGAATGAAAAAATGAAATAAACATTCTCATAAATGGTGAGTCATCGATAGATGAACACACCAACATGTATTATAGAGACTTTTAACATGTGGAAACGGGTGTATTGCTTTTTGCTGCTCCTAGAAAGTAATGTCTTTAACTATTTCTCTCTCCCGCCGTCTTCAGTGTGAATCAAGATTTACATGAAGCTCTTATTTCTCATGTTCAGTAGAAGCTATTAGGAATTGAGAAATGACGACACTAACAAATGGGAACATTCTCGATTCATTCCCTCTGATGGAACTACAGCTTATTTGTGATACTGCATGTAATACATATTTAACAATGTGTACATTTTAAATTATAGTCGGAAAGAATGTATAATGCATATATGCATCACTGTTTAGTGTAGAGTTAACTCGTGATATCACTTGTGAGCATTGTTTTTGGGGTGATTTAACATGTATGATGATTGTGTTGACAAATGAACATTTTATGCTGGTTTTTTTGTTATTTGAATATAAAGGATGCTCGAAGTTAGATAACTAATTATTGTCCCACCGAAACAATTTTAATAATCCCACACGGTAATGAATTTCTTTAAATGATAAAAGTGGTATAAAGATGTATTTTTTTACAAATAATGTATTATTATAACTGGATATCAAACATGATATTAAAAACTGTAATTTTCAATTTACGGGTTAAAAAAGTTTTAAATTTTTGATAAACTAAAATGATTTTTACCATTAGGTCATTGAAGGTGTCATAGTCAAGTCAAAATGTTAAATAATTTGTAGTTTATTTATTATTAAAGACAACAAATACCTTATAGACGGTGTATTGAAAGAGTGCCCTTAACCAGAAAATAATTGACAAAAATTTCACTAAGTTTCTGGCTTTTTGTTATTCATTCATTTAAGTTCATTCATTCAAACAAATATTTAGTTATTGCAAACTATAACAATTGAAAAATTGCAATTAATAAAGAAATATCTTTTAGGAAGAAATATATTTGAAATCTTAGAAATCTTGACTGTTTATTTTCCTTTAAAAGCATTTCTGGCATTGGTACGAAATAGTGTCAAACAATGAAATCTAAATATATTTCTACAAGACGAAAATAAAATAATTTTAAAAATATTTATGTAATAGTTTCTATAAAAGATGAAATTTAATTGTGCTTAAAGAATTTATTATTGATATAATAAAAAATAATGATTAACTTCATTTAATGTATTCCTTGCGGATTGTGTCAATAATACATGTAATTTATTTATAAAAAATTTTAAAAATGTGAATTTTTATAAATATTTGAAATCATGATACACTCGAAAATTTCATTGCAAACTCCTGAGGAAGCATAAAATAATTGTCATTAAAATTAATAAAATTATTTTTAAAATAATAAATAATTCCTAATTATCGTGTCCCAGTGAATTAATCAATTTCCACCATCTTTTGGACAATATTTCATTCATACTTCCTTATTTTTAATTGATTAATTGATTACATATATTTTCTGTAAAAAAGCATGCGCTAATTGCAAATAATTATTTTAATGATTAAAAACAAATCGATAAATTCAGAGAACTCAAAGATAAATTTTATTTCTACAATTAATAAATAATAGTTTAGAATTTTTATAACATAAATTTCAAAATAAAATATTTTACAATTAAAACATTTTAAAAAATTTCTGAATATATTCATAATTAGTGCCGTATCGAAATGTGTTCCAGCGGCACCGTTGAAATGAAGTGCAAATTTTTATTTGAATTATGACGCTATAGTAGGGGAAATGAGCATGCCAAACACCCACCACCAGCCCTGCTAAGGATTTTTGCTTTTTTTCTAAAATTCTTAGTATTTTTATGTAGGCCACAAATAGTATGTTATGCAATCATGGCGACCACCAATTTTTTATGTAGGTCCCGGAAAATATCAAGTCAATCCAATTTATTGATTTTTCAAATCGACTTTAAAACCATGGGTCCGTAAGGACAAAGACATATTCTATATATTTTAATTAATATATAAGTCACACACACTATAATTTTATTATTACTTTTCGGGGTAGAACATCGGTATGAACATCTATTTCTAACGAATATACATAAGCGCCTTAATTGGTTAAATAATAACCAAATGATCATGTTTCTTTTATAACTATGAATCCTTTAAATGTTTTATTCTCGAACTCTAACAAAGATAGAAATTTACTCCAAATGATAAAGAACTACCAAAATTATCAATGAATTGCTGAATGTTGTTATAAATGACCATGTATTTCTCACAAAGTTATATAAATTATCATTTACATAATATTTACATAATTCAAAATTAATTTTTTTTAATATAAAAGCTTTTTCTATTTTAAAAGATAATTAAACGTATTTTTAGAAAATGTTTCCATTAAATCAGTTTGATAATTAGATTTCAGCATACTGGAATAACTTTTACACTGAACTTTATTCGAGTTTGTCGCGACATGTGGTCACGGTTACATAGCTATTGAGCATTCCCTGTTAAGATTTACCGCTAATAATAGACGAAAAAAATACGCTAAATTTTATTTACTTCATATTTTTCTTGTGATTCATTGTGCAATATAGTTTATTAAGGACGTATAGAGAACACGACAAATTTTGAAACTATCCATAACGAATAACTATATAAAGTCGTGTAAACAAACAACCAAATACTTTACAATAAATGTCAAACGAAATTATTCGATGTCTTTGGTATTCATGAAGAGACTAAAAATGTAAGTGTCAGACGCTCAAAAAGTAATCTTAGCGTGAATCATTTCTGTGTTTAGCATTACATAGAAATATTTCATTGCATTTCTAGAATTTTCAATCTTTAATTTTTATAAACATTCTCTATAACTCGAAAATTATGATAAAAAATTACAAAGATTATTTTTCTCAGTGCTAATCAAGATTACTCATTTTTATTTGTAAAACATTTATTTATAATATCTCCTATTATAGCAATCATGATAATAATAATTATTATTAATTAATATAATATTTGTTATAGCATGCTGTTTACAATAATAAGTAACAAATAAAACTTTTGCGTCCTAGGTACAACCAAAATTAGTTGAGCCATTATGACTTATGACAAAAAAATCATAAATTCGCATTTTCTAGCAAATTAAACTCAAGTTTATGTAGATATATTTTGAATATTTATTTAAAGCTAAAATTTTTATTATAGGTAATTTAAAAAATTGTGATTAAATTTCTGATTTATTTTTCACAAAAAAATAATTAATTAATTTCTCATAACTCCATTATTATTTGAGTCCCGGAAAATTAGGCAGCATTTCAGACACTCCGTATAATCAGTTGATGAAGTCTCTGATAAGTGAAAAAACAAATTCAGATGCAACTGCTAGGGGAAAATAATGAAATATTTAAACATCATCAAGACTCGAAATATGATATTGCTTTTATTAAAACTTTCTGTGACTGCTTAAATTTCAAATAGATTAATATTTTTTCAACATAATTTTTCGATTTTCAAACTATAATGGCTATAGTACTGATGAAGATTTTTTATCTTTTCTACGGAACTTATTCAAAAATTAAATAATAATAATGAATTTAAAAAATTTTTTAAATTTATTTTACTGGCAAAAATGCGAATGGGAAAATGTAGTTTTGAATAATTTTATATCTATTTTCTAATAATTTTATCCGGAATTTAATTAATATATTTTATCGCTAAATGAATCTATTTCTTATTTTATTTCAATAATTATCAAGATTCTCCAGATGTCATTGATTTTAAATATTCACAAATTTTAAGTGTTAAATATTAAATTTTTTTTAATTTTGAATTTTATGTCAAAATATTATGTTTTTGTTTAAATATGGTATTGACTTTTTATTTTGAAACTTAAATTATTTTTTCCTGACACGAATAGTTAATGGTATCAAAATCTTGAAAAGCAAAAAAAAAGAAAAATATAAAAGTTATCAATTATTTAAGTAATTAATTTGTATAAATATTCAACATTTATTGTTTATCGAAATATGAAAATAAAAATATTAATATGATCTTGAAAGCAACTAAATATATTTGATTGAATGTTTGCCAAAATCACGTCAAGATATATTGATATTTAACATTTGACGATATGAGGGACGAGGACAACTGGACAACGACTGACAAGTACAAGATGTGAAATTGGGACTTTCTATTTGACGCAAAATGTTTTCGTCGACAGATTCAGAACCATCCTCAGATCAAGTGAAACTAGCTCTGAGCATCCAAAAAATAAAAGCATTCGGTGCTTTGAGAACACCGATTCTGTTTTTTTAACCTTCAAAAATTTAAACATAACCTTCTCTAACGACAATATATATATATATATATATATATATGTTTTTCTTTCAAATCTATTTTTTAGCTTTCCAAATTTCTAGATTTTCTAAAAACTTAAATTATACGCTATTCCCCGTAAAAAAATTATGTAGGATATTTCAGGATGATTTTTTCCAACCAATATTTTCCATATTCTGTGCGAATACTCTACTTTGCTTTGAGTTCTTAGTATGGGGTTTATTTCGTTGTCATTTACAGACTAAATTTATAATAATAATAATAATAAGTAATTATTGAAACAATTTAAAATTATGTTTATTCTTTACAATAAAAACTTTTAAATTATAATATATGAAAATAAATTATTTTTTGTTTGCTTTTGTTCATGTCGGCTTTTTGTCTATGTCGGTCCTTTTGTCCGGATCCCTTCTATAAGTGACTTCATGCAATTTTAGCATATTTTTGACACCCTCCTCCTCTACATATGTCATTATAGAGAATTATACTATTTTCAAACATTACGTCACAAAGCCCTGTACCTTCCACTTCAACTAAAATATAAAACAATAAAAATGTAAAGAAAGGTGAGTTTAAAAAAAAATGTAAATAATCAAAAAAATTAGGAACGAAATAATAATTATTATTAGTGTTGTTTAACTGTGGAAACAACTACCGTTAAAAAATTAAGTGTTGATGTTTGATGTAAAGTCATGTGATATCACATTTCTAGATCACCCATCTCCATTTGTCACAGATATGTGAATTTCCGCCAACTCCCTCTTAAGTGTTTCATCCACAAATTATTTTGACAATTTCATTTATCCTTTCTAAGTTCTTGACAGTAAACACAAGCTAAATAAAAATAAATGAAAACAGATTAAAAGACAAGAAAAAGACCGGCTGAACATATTGAGTCGGGCCCCAGTAAATATAAAAAGTAACAAATACAGCAAAGTATTTCAGTTTTCCTATTTTGTCGTACAGGCAATTCTATTTAAATAATATTCCTTTCTTCAGTCTAGATTCTCTTCCATTTTACATTTTCTTCCACTACCCTACCATTCTTTTGGTCGTTGAAGTCACTTAATTAATCATACAAGAAACCACTGTTTTCAGTTATAAAATATTTATCATGTTGGAGTTTCCTTGCTATATTCTTCCTGAATCTACTGACGTCTTTTCTTCTTTTTGTAGCAAAAATCGAACACCATCACAAAATACAATTACAACATGAATTTTTCAAAAAATCACCAGCCTTTAAAATCGGAATCATTGTAGATTGAAATTCCTACTTATTAAATAGGTCTTTTGCAGTAGAAAAATAAATTAGATGAAAAACTGCACAAGGATTATAAGAAAATTGGTAAGTGATTACAAATATTTTACAAAAACCAAAATTTGTGTGGAACTGATCTTAAAGCAGCTTCTTTATCTGTACTAGCAGATTCACTAACAATATGCCCATCGTGAATACCAGTTCGTTGCTTAAAACGGAAAACCCACCAATGAATTCTCGTAAAATGTTCACCAGTTCCTTAAACTTCATTTTCTATGTCATTAATAGTCTTCAAGTCATTTTAAATGCTTAATGATTTGGATTGAATTTCCATCTGCCTAAGTGGAACCCGTATTGCAAACTGGTAGAACGGAGTGAATTCTACATTTAAGTTCGCAAACAGCCACGACTTAGATGTGCTAAGTATCTTAACCATTAACATTTGATTTACGAACTAAGACAATTTGATTCATTTAAAATTTTATTGCTATATGTCTTAAAAAACTTAAATATTATCTTTAAAAAGAAATGTGACTAAGGTACATAATAAAATAAATGTAAATATTAATTTCTCCATATTCCTATCCTTGCACTTCGGATTATTGAATGCGGTATACCTATGTTTATGGTTATGAGTTAATTTGACTCATAAAACTATTTTTAGTTAGTCATTTTAAAAATGAAATTTATGGCTTGTACAATGTGACTACTCTTAATAAAGCTCTTATCAGAATTCTAAGATCGACTGATACATAAGAATTTAATTTTACATTTAGTTAAGTAGGATTCTATTAATAGGTAGATGAAGATCTTTGTTATATAGCCCCTTTAAAAAAAGTGTCCAGTCTTATTCTGAAACCAAAAGTAAATTAGGCAGAATTCATATATTTTATGAAAAAAACATTTCAATCGAAAAAGGTGATGATGGGGCTTTATGGAAAACATTGAAAGAAAGTAGAGGAATAAGTAGATTAACGAGTTATGTCATATTCAAAGACGTCTTAAGTCCAGTTACCAATGATAGGCATAATAAGTTTGATTCGTCAAGGAGCGTCATAAATTTTACAAATCGACAAAGTCACAGTGGAATATATAAATTCATACACGTAACTTAAAGATACAAGCCCGTGTAGCTATTTTATATGCTAGAGCGTATGAGGCAAAAAAATTAAAGTGAGTTACTGCAACCATACACCTTATTAGGACGATCTATTTTTCTTTTGATTCAAATTGGGATTTTTTTGCTTCAGATAGAACTTGACTCGAATAACTAATCTTACTGTGTCTGCAAAGTAATTTTCTAGAAAAATGAAGGCCAATAGTGTGCATTTAAATTAAAAAACTTACCTTAAAAATTTTTAAAAATAGAATAAATGAAGTTATAAACTTCATTTTACTTAAATGGTGAGTCACCTCAACTGGTGTGCACACCAACGTGTACTATAGATGTGTACACCTACTTCCGAAATTTAATGTAGTCTAGAATCTTAAAAAATCAATAAATTTATAGTATAGGAACACACAAACTTACCTGTGTGTAAATATTTAATGTTCCGAAAGTTAACATATTTATGGAAGTTGAAAAAGTGACAGAAAAATAATTAAACATAACATAACACATAATGAAAAATGCATGCAAATTTATTACAGCGTTTTTTTCTGAAATTAAACATTGGTTAACATATTAATATTTTCAAATTATTGAAAAATTATGGATTAAAAAACTTTTGATTCA
This sequence comes from Schmidtea polychroa, assembly GCA_959609185.1. Classification (NCBI taxonomy): domain Eukaryota; kingdom Metazoa; phylum Platyhelminthes; order Tricladida; family Dugesiidae; genus Schmidtea; species Schmidtea polychroa. The sequence continues at coordinate 270,217 of CAUHTR010007533.1, read as the reverse complement.
GAATCGAACTGCTCTACCTTGAGCTACAGAGAAAAGATGAAAAAACATCGTTAGATTTAATTATAAAATAATTTTGAATTTAACATTTCTTTGGATTTTCAGGTATTTCTCAGGATACACTGCCGTTTCGCGAATGTGAAGATCTGACAATATAAGATTTATTCATTAAAATACAAAACATTAAAATATTTGACAGCATAACATGTATTTCTTGTCTAATGCTGCCTTTCTGTGAAGGTAGCATTTCAAATATTGAAGTTCCTTCGACATCTTTGAATTTGCATTAAAAAAATCGCAAAAAGTAAATTTTAATAAATTATTTTAACAAATTAATATTTTCATAGAATTACAGAAATTGACAAAATTCGGCTTATTAATGCCTTTGAGAATGGGGAAAATTACTTGGAATCCCAAAAATCGATTATTTCAATGATTTATAAATATAAAAAATATGCAGAAATTAAAAAGGAAAAAGTAAGTGGCAGAAAAAACAAATTATTTCAGAAGAACAGTGAAATAATTTGTTGTATTTCGTCGAAGCCATTTCATACATGTACGCCGCTTCTTTCCTAATTGTATTAAAAAATTAATGTCTTTGGAGATTACTTTATTTATTTATAGTTAAAAATATATCTGACTTACATTATATCGAAATAATTCCAATTAATTTCATAAAATTCCTAAAAACACTTGAAACTTTAATTATCAATATTTTATATTATGTTGACTAAAAATAATAATTAAGAACTTGAATAATGATCTGATAATTATATAAAATCAAAATTCAAGTCTTTGATTTAGACTACTTTGATTTAAAAGTTGCTTAAAATTAAAAAACTTACCTGAAAACGATTTTTAAAAATTGAATAAATGAAGTAATCATTTTCACATAAATGGTGAGTTACCTCAACTGGTGTGCACACCAACGTCTATTATAAGCAATGTTTAATTTAGGAATTATTATAGAGGTTACTAAATTTCGGAATTAGGTGTAGTAATTAATTTATAAACAAATAAACACACCTAATTGAAATAAGGATAAAATCTATGAGCATCGGCACAAATACTATAGAGGATTTACTATAGAAAAGTAGAAAAATAATTCTTCTGAGTAAACTAAAATACAAACATATACTCAATAATAATAAAACATACAGCAAGGTAATCATTATTGGTGTACTCATTTTTTATGAATATTTTTAATTATAAAAATGTTATTTAAGGAGTAATTGAGAAGCAAATAATAGCAATTTTAATTAAAATTTGTAAGATTATAAAATATAACTTTAGAAGTTTGGGAAAATGTAGAAAAAAGCATCGAAAAACGTTATTTACAAAATAAATTTTAAATTTAAAGTAAATTATTTTCAGGTATAAAGAAAATAATTAAAATCTAGTGAAATAAAAATTTGTTTTCAATAAAAATAATATCAAAAATATAAATTTTAAAAACTTAAGATGTAAATTAAAAAGTAAATGAAATTTTCAAGTTAGAATTATCATATGAAACATAACCTAATATAGAAGGCATTATGCGCAATACAATGAATGTATACTAAGAACCATTTTAAAGTTTTAATTTTTAGCTATTACCAATAAAATATATTTTCTTTTGTAATAAATGTTGATTGCTAGAAAAATTCAGTGGAAAACTACTCTAATTTATTTTAAATTAATCATTTAAATTAGTAATTAGACCACTCGTATGAAATAATCTGATAAGAATTCTTTAACAGCGCAAAAATATAATAATAATAATATTAATCCCAATAACTAAATCTATATTAATTATATATTAAATTAATAAGAATTCTGATCCAAATAATCTTCAAAGCAACTCTTAATCCATCAAATTAATCCAAATCAATAAACTGTCACTTATGAGAGGTGCTAGGTTGATTTTTTCACACAATTGTCAAATGAATAAAACATTTCCGTTTATAATGTAACTATTGAATAACTTAAAGATGTGAAAAATATTTTTAATTTAAAAAATCCATATTGGATTATTTGTTGAAAATTTTATATATCGGGAAAATTGACTGTTCCTAATTTTCATGATTTGGTGTGGAGATATTACAAAATGATTTCCAACTTACTATTTCTGCTTTAAAATTTTTTAAAAACAATTAAAACTTCAAGAGAACTTGATATATAATTACTGACTAAGATAATAGCAACAGGGTAAACAATCAACCGGGAGATATCCGCCGGGGATTAATGAAAACATCCAACAAAAGCTAATACCACTCAGTTGACTAGTCTGGCTATCAGTTAAGATAAAATTGACAAATTAAGATAAATGAATAAAATTTTAACAAATCTCTGACAAAGTTTTGTAAGAGGGTAATTCAAGAGAAAATATAAAACAAAATAAAGAACAATATTAAAAATTGTTATCCATGGAAATGATGACTTAATTAATACAAAAAAATGAGATCATTCGACAATGGCGTTAAAAATGATTTGTACAATTGATGGTGTCGCATAAATGAACATTATTGTTCGACATTTCAATGAGAGTTGACCGGTCCGATTGGTGGTACTTGGTAGCTATTTCGAGGTTATTGTTTGAGTCATTTGTTAGGATTAATTTTCCTTCTATGTTGCATTTATGATTCTCCTCATTCGGATCTAAAGCTATATGAAGTAAAGTCTTCGAACCACTGTTGCTATTCGGAGATGGCAAATTCGACTGTTGCATAATTTTTTGACGCACTTCTCTTATTTTGTGTTTGAGAATTTGAATACTAGGGAAAACATTTGCATGCTGCTTTTGGTAGCGACTAACAGTTTCAGCTGAAACAAAATAAGATTTTTCATAAATTATAAAATTATAAGATTTATATATATGATTAGGAAATTTTAAATTTGATTTATGAAACCAACGTAAATGATTGCTATCATGAATATTTAAAGCAGAGATATTCCAACTCCAGTTATCACGAAGACCATGCTCTCTCTAAGATTTGCACAAGTTTCAAAATTCCGCATACAAATTTTGGTATGAAATACACGAGTAAAAATTTTGCTTTAATTGAACTAATTTATAATTCCTCCTACAAAAGTCAAGTCTACGCGTCACTAATAAGTATGTTTGTATACATGGGATGGTGTACACTTTTGTCTGCTTATAACAGATTGAATATGGATATGGAGTAGCTTTCTATATGTGATGATGTATCCCTATGTATGAATCAGATTATTCATCACGGATTCCACTTTGCAGGTATAAACTGGTTTATTTAGAAAGTCAATTAGAATTTTTTAAGAGTAATATTGCTAACATTATTGAAAAAATTTTTATTGATAAGCAATTACTAACCATTTCTAATGTTTGCACGTTATCAGTACAAGATATATGAATAACAAAGTGTTTAATTCGTAGTTATAAAGTAAAGACAACGCCTTCAAATTTGTGGAACACGGTTTTAATGCTATGAATGTCATCAAGAACAAATGACAACAAAATACTTGGATACGATAATAGGGATCGAGACTCTGAATTAAATTATGGTATTCGTTCAAAGATATACGACAAGTTTTAGAGTTCAGCATTATTCTTAATTAGAACTACTTATATGTTACTTGATATAAGTCTAATTTATTTTTAATTTATTGGTCACTTATTAAAAATGAATTGATGTGCTTATCAAAATTCAAAAAATATTAAAATAAATAAAGATTTGTAATGTAATATTTTTGCATTTAATGGAATTTAATGCATGATTTCGTTCTTTTGCAATAGAAAAATAAATTAGATGAAAAATTGCTCAAGGATTATAAGAAAATTGGTAAGTGATTACAAATATTTTACAAAAACCAAAATTTGTGTAATATTTATTTATTTACGTCGAAATCGGCAATGGCCACTAAATAAACCTATATATTTTATTGAATCACAAATCAAGCAAATTAATATCTAACCAGTGTGAAAAAGCATGTAATTTATTATCCCTTTTAAATAATCAAAATTATTTCAACACCCGAACTATCAATTTCAAAAATGTTTAAAAATTGAAATAAATTTTCAACAGTATGCATGAGAATAATAAGTGAATAATAAGTGAAAATCAGTTAATTTCATTACAAAAAAAACTAACAAACATAAATGGTATACTTTCATTCACTAAATGAATGTGAACAAACTAATAATTATAGAAATGTGACCAGCTAAATCTGAATTATTCATTTTCTCAAAACATCGCAAATTCAAACTAACATTCAAAATAATAAAATATTTCACTCCATACATCGAGGAATAACCAATGGTATTTAAAAAAATGGACTCCTTTTATAAACAATTTATAAAGACATTTATGGCCTGTTTTTTTCATTTTGAATTTCACTAAACTTCATTAAGTTTTCAACCAATGTTATCTAATTAGCATAAATTTTCTTTTAATTAGTTGTTTTAATCAAAGGAAAAAATTCGTATGAAATTTGTGTAAACGAGAAACTATTGACCCATAGTCCAAAACTAAATGAAGATAAACGAAATTCTAATTTATAAAATTATTCATTTTTAAATACGTTTTCAGAACAATAACAAAAGAAAATGAAACAAAATAATAAAAAGGATATAAATAACAATAAATTAAGTATATGTGATTTCTGTGCGAGTCACATGACTGATCGACACAAGCCTACTGATCGGGCACAATCATTAGATTAACAAATGTCTATCAAGTGATTGTGATCAACACGTACAACATTGATCCAATAGTCAACTAATATCAGTGTTTATTGACAGTTATTAAATGATCAAAACTATTCATGAAATAAATGAAAAAAGTTACTTGAAAACTCTGTTTTCAATCAATATACTTATATGTTGCAACGTACCATAAATAATAAATCCTTGTGTTTTTAATTACCTTCAATATATGAAGACATGTTTAGGTTCCAGGACATTGAATCCAGTTTTATATGTCAATGGACAAAATGTCTATTTAAAAATTTACCTCACACATTCCAAATATCGAAAATGAATATGTCCAATTGCCAATAACATTTTTTAAAGTTTTAGAGAAAATAAAAAGACCAAACTTACAACGAAACATTAATAACATCAAGTATTACAGGACAGAGAATTAGAACTATTATTGGAAGAATTATATTATGCAGCAAGGCTAAGGATTACTCGAAGACAGACTCATTCCACATAGGAATACAAGAGGTTCATACCATCAAAATAAAAAATACTTCATATTTTGCTTCTGTGCTTAGCTCAGTAGAGACGACAACTTATTATTTATTCTTCAACATAAATTTTAACAAGTTTAAACTTTCATTTTTTAGTTTTGTTTATTGACCGTTGAAGCACATATAAGCCACAGGCGCAAAAATTAAGATTTGATTCCAACAAAATACTTTATAAAAATACATTATAGTTTGTGCAACGAAAGGAATATAAAAAGTGTTTAGAAAATGCTTAGAAAAGCCTTTAAATCCTGTAGAAACATATAGTCCCAGAGAAGTTTTGATATGTACTCAGGCCCTAGGAGAGGCGGGGCCAGAGGGGCCACTGGCCCAAAATCTTCAAAATTTTATTTGCAGAAATTTTTTTGGAAACAAAAATTAATTTTTAAAATTCAACAATTTGAAAATGGACTAATGATATAACTTCTTTCCTCTTATATATCAATCCAACATGTTTTTAAATAAATCAGATTGATCTAAGATTAGGAATTCGTCATTTAAAATTACTTGATCGTTATTAAAAGCCACGAATAAGAGATTTTTAAAAATATTTTTAAAAATATCCGTTTATTAATGATATGATATTGGGACCCTTAATTTAAACCCAACTAGCGTGGAATTCGAAAGAATATTTAAAATTTCATTAAAATTTCTCTACTAAAAAAATGAAATGAAACGGCTTGAAATATTTCGAAAATTTCTCATTGAAGTTTTAAATTTAAAATTGTCGGTGTTAAACTCTATTAAAGTTTGTTTATATTGTTTGTGCTCCTATTTAATAAAAATTAATTTCAATAAATTTTAATACTAAACGAAGTGAACAAAAGGTATGAAAATTTTTTTTCGATTGAAATATATCCCTTAATTTAATGAATATTTAATTTAGATGAAAAGACACAAGAGTGGAGCATAAAAACGAAAAGACATTAAGAAGCGAAAAGAAGCTATCGATAAATCAGCGAAAATCACCTCATTTTGGAAGAGAGCAAGCCAAAACAATGAAGAAGATTCTTTTAAATCATTAAACGCATCATCCATGGCGATTCATTTGATACATTCCTTCAAGAACATAAAGATTTAACAGTTGCAGAAGAAAAAAAATTTGCGTTTTTTGGAGATTCGTCAAATGGAAATTTTTTAGGAATAATCGAGCTATTAAGCAAGTATGATGTGATTCTTAGCGAACATTTGACTAAAGTTAAAAATGCTCAAAAGGAAGGAAAGAGACTTCAAGTTCATTATCTTTCTAATGATATACAAAATGAGTTTATACAAATATGCGGAGATATGGTTGAGAAAAAAATTCTACCGGAAATAAGAAATGCAAAATACTATTCCATAATCGCTGACAGCACTACAGACAGCTCCCACAGTGAACAGTTTTCGATAGTCATACGTTATGTTGACCTGCAGTCAAATTCATTGATCCAAGAAAGATTTATTTGTTTTGACGAGTTTTACGGAAAAACTGGAAAACAAATTGCCATCAATATCCAGAAACTTCTTGAGGAACGAGGTTTGATTATGAAAAATTGTGTGGCTGGAAGTTTTGACAATGCAAGTTCAATGTCAGGAATAAATATTGGCGTTCAAGCTTGGCTTAAAGAGGCAAATCCTGAATTTATGTTCTCTCATTGTGATTTAATTTGGTAGGAAATGATGCAATATTATGCTGTACTGAATCAAACGACTATTTCGTGAAATTTCAAACGCTCTTCAATTTTTTCTCTTCATTTACATCTCACTGGGCTATATTAAAGAAGCACTGCAACAAGTCGCTTACGAATGTATCAAAAACCAGATGGTATGCTCGTTTTAATGCCGCAAAACCAATCGTGTCTTCTTTGAATCTGAAAAATTTGGCCCTTAAAGAAGTTGATTCGAATCTAAATCAATCTGCAGAATCCAAATATACATGCAAGTCGCTTTTAAAATTCACATCTCGATATGAAACGGTGGTCATGAATTCTATTTGGCTCCCTATACTGGCAGCAGTACAGAACACAAATTTATTGTTAGAAGCAAGAGATGCAACTTTGGACGTCGAGACCGAGAATATAGATGCACTAATTAATTGAATAAAATTAATGCGATGGGAAAAGGTGATGAGTGATAGTAAGGAATATGCTGAAAAATTCTCCATTCACGCATCATTTGAAATTAAAAGAAAGTTTATTGATGAAGCAGCTGTTGAGTTACATTATCAACAAATATTCAATAAGATCATTTCAGTTTTACAAAAATCATTACAAACTCGCTTTTCAAGAATGATTGAAAATTATGATAATTTTTAATTCCTGTGGACCTTCAATAGCATTGATGAAGACATATTGCAAAATCAGTGCGACAAGATTAAAATTAAATTTTCGGATGACATTTCAACAGACCTGTATGATGAAATGATATTTTATAAAAGCATTTACGCAACCAACTTCAAATCATCAAAGCCAAAAGAAGTGCTTAAATCTATTATTGAAATGAATTTTGAGTCAATTTTTCCAAATCTTGTAATTGTATTAAGAATCTTTTTAACAATCCCGGTTTCTGTAGCCGAGTCTGAACGTACGTTTTCAGCTCAAAAACGTATTAAGAATTTCTTGAGATCTACAATGGCACAAGAGCGGCTAAATGGATTAGCAATGCTGCATATTAATAACGATATTGCAAGAAACCTAAATTTTAGTGAAATAATTGATAAATTTGCAATTTCAAAAGCCCGTAAATCTAATATATTGTGTTGTCGCTAACTATATATATTTTTTTAATTATTAAAAAGGGGCCCCAAAAGAAATTTGGCCCCGGGCCCCGCACTCTCTCCTAGGCCCTGTATATACTAAAAATGTATTAAATACTTATAAATGTAGTGGGATCTGGGATTTCAGCACTGCAAGATCATAATTCCGTAGACAAGTCTATTTCTGGATAATTTTTTCGTCATATTTAGTTGACGATAAATCTTATGTGAAATAAAATTTTCATGAATTAAAAAAATCATATTGTAAGAGTTAAAGATTGCGAATAAATATAACCACTTCGAATCCATACCAAACCAACAAAAAAATAATTATTGTCATTTTGTATTATTGTTATTATTCTTTTATTAGGAACCGTTCGTCGAAAATGGGATAGAGAATTGCAAATTACCGGAAGAGAAAGTGATTCTGAAATACGAACGTGTAACCAGCAAAGAATTTATAGAATCAATTTATGCCATAGATGTGACATCCTTATCATTGTATAGTCAATCTTATTTCCACATACGTTGGTGCGAAACCACATTCAAATAACTAGGAATAATATCTACCATAAACTGTAAAAAAATATATGATAAAAAGAAAAAGAAAATCAAAATGGTCCCATGTTCTGTGATAAAAAAGGGGTATAATCGTCATATGGGTAGCGAGCACCTATTGGACGGTCTAATGGGAAAAGTCGAGAATGGACATACAGGATATTCTATCATTTGCTGGACATGATAAGCGTTAACTAATGGATCTTGTATAAACGAATTAATGGAAACCAGCAGAATAAAAAACATGAGATTAATTCATTTCAAATGTGAAATAGCGGACACACTATTTTCTTACTATACTGTCTAGGCTACAAGGCGTGACCGTCCATCTATTGAAGAAACTAAAGGCATCATTGGCTCCGTCTAGAGATACCAGATTGGATTCAACTGATCATTGGCCAACTCTAAATTCAAAAGGAAGATTCAAATTCCCCAATTGTTCTGGTCAAACAAAAATGTTTTCAACTAAATGTAATTTAAATTAGTGTCTTAAATCTGACAAAAATTGTTTACCATCATAATTAAATAATAATAAGTAGCTTTGAAATAAATATTTAGAATTACTTATTATAGAAAACCTACATTTATCTCTATTGTATACTAAGTAAGGGATAATGCCCACGGTATCTTAAAAGATACAACTAGTTTTTTGGCTTAAAATGGTTAAAATTAAAAAAATTAAAATACGTAAGTATGAAATTCGGTAACTATTCGAAAAATTACATAAAATAAATATTTTTCATCCAAATCTATGACCTTGGGTATTTAAGGGTAAATATCCTTCCAGATATATCAAGTGGTTTTGTTTTAATAAACGATCGCCAAACAAATTTGAGCTTTCAAAACTTTATCATTTAATTTATTACATATATGCAACAAAAACTTATCTTACCATTTACTTGCTTAACCATATATATTTTTGTTCACCATTAATCTGTTAATTATTTTCATTAAGATTATAAATCAAAAAATTTTGTTTTCTATCAAACACACACTTTCAAGTGTTAAAATAGGAAAAATTATTGATATATAGTTGTAGTGAAAATAAATTTATTTTATATACTCAGTAAAAATATTTCCAACATATGGAAGTTTCATTATATGTATATACGTATTTGTAAATCAACATTTAACTTATTAGAGTATATGACGGATATATTCGTTATTGACAAGTTCTCAACCCTGCACTTATGACGGATTTATCCACAAAGGTGACAAAAAGGAAAATTGTGTTTAAAAGTTGAGTTTGGATCTTTCCGAAAATAAAATTTCAGTTTTATATACGCAAAAATTGTTAAGGATTATTTTTAGGAAACTAAGGTTATATAAACATTTTTGTAAAGTTTGTAATGTTGAATTATTGACCACTTTATTATATATGCCAAATATTTAAAACAATAGAGCTAATGAATTCTACTGGTTCTTGTTCGAATTTACTTAAAACATTTGATTTCAATGCATCCGAATTCACATACCTTGTTTCTATAATATTATAATATTATAAAGAAAACTAAGATCTATGGATAATACTTGATTTTAAAATTTAAAATAGACAATCATTTTAATGAATACAGTTTGTAATTATTACCTGCTGGGAAAAGATTTTCATTTTCTTTGAATAATTTTACAACAAAATTTCTTCGACATTCAAGTATCTTTTTAGAACCTGAGGAATTTATAGAACCATTTGGCGTTAACAGCGGTGACGCTTTATTGCAATTGGCCAAGAAATTCGGACTGAGTGGAGTATTTGCAATAGAATTGGTACCGCTATATCCAGATCCACTATTAATAGTTAACGGAAAATCGGAACCAAAAAATATATTATTTGTATCAGACATAAATCTACTACGTAAAGTAGCAACATCTGCCGATTTCGGAAGCTGGAGTCAAATTCCACTTTAATCATAAAAAAATAAAATATATCAATTTACTTTATGATTTGGTTCTTCATTCTGATTTCCAGGAGTCAAAGGTCGTTTTAAAATCCGAGGATTACATCCATGATCAGCTAATAGAATTAAATATATATTTTAATTTATTAAATTTAATAAACTTAGAAGAAAAATGAAATATTTTTTAATAAACGTATTTTATATAAACTTTAATAAATAAAATGGGAAAAATTCAGTGGTGAAATTGGAAAAAGTTTTAATTTTTGATTGAAAACAGCTTTATTTTATAACTTTTTCATGTATTTATTTTTTAATGAAATGGAATAGTTGGTAAAAAAAATTAATTTGAGTCTTTATAAAAACAAGATATATAGCACACAGAATTTAAGATGAAAAAGATTACAATATTTTAAGATTTTGTTTCGTTAACCTCCACATGTTAAAATTTTATATAAAAGTTTTGTCTAAAGTCTAAAAGAAATGAAGGTAAATGAGATTTTAAATCAGTGGTTCTCAATTTGTAACTCGCGATCCAAACAGGGTCGCCTGAGACTTTTTTAAATTAAAAATTCGTTTTATATAGAATTTTACAATGTAAAAAAATTTTGACTAAAAAATATAACAAATTGTGAATTATTATGATTCAATTATAAAAAATTTGTAACTTAAACATAATGTCTATAAATAATCAGATATTTTAGAAGTCAAGCACATAATTGTTGGCTGTGAAAATGCAGTGACGGAAAATCAACCCGATTAATGTTATAATTAGGGTCGCCGCTATTTGAAAAATGTTGTCAAGGAGTCACAGCACCAGAATGGTTGAGAATCGGTGTTGTAAATGAAAAAAGATACAAAATAGGGAAATTAAAAATTTTAATGACAATATTTTAATAAAACTCTTCATAAACTCTAATGAATCTTATTGCAATTTGATTGGCTATTTAAAACTGAAGACATAAAAATTAAAAAATGCTTTCAATTTCTAAGTGATGCTGATAAACCTAAATTTGTTATAATCCTAGGTCATCTTCCAAAATACGTTAGCTTTTAATACTAGGAAGGTTTGTCAGATTATGGGATTATCATCCGAAATTTATAAATATAAAAGTTTTAAACACACATGGACTGGAAATCTGAAAATATTTAAAATCGAAATTGAACAGATTCTTCAAGGGAAATTTATTAAGTTGTCAAATAAAATTTTGATTTCAAATACTTTAATAATACCGATTTTCCAAAAATGATTTACAAAGTTTACTTTATTTCATTGATTTATTATTGAATGAAAATTTAACAGATCCAACCTTGCAAAACACGTGATTTTTATTATCATATTCAAACAACTGAAATGTAATCTGATATTGTGTTGACCTTTTCGTGGCTTATAACGTTAAAAATATCAACTTATACAAATTATAATGCGAAATTTACTATCATGGAAATTGTGCTACAAAATATCGTATTGACTTGATCTGTAGAAATCAAATACCTTGTGAAAACCTTTAAGCAATATGATACTGTGTGTCTTTGCCTGGTTAAATAATTTAAATATTAACAAATATATATATCGTCTTTAATTCGTGTAAAATACGCAATATATTTATTAATAAGTCTGAAAAATCCGGCTTAGTTGTATTTGGATCTCGTTTATCAATTCGCATGTAGTTGGTACAACGCCACACACATTGGAGAAACTTCCCGTCATTTTTGTACTTGATTTCTTGAACATTGTCAACAGAAGGGATTGATCGATATTAGTGAACACAATGAGGGCTGTATGAGTAAAATAGATGTCTGATTTTAACGTTTTATCAACAATTTATAATAATTATTGGGAATATTTAAGATGTAAAGAGTTGTTGATAAAATCATTGCACCCGAAATGATGTGAACACGTGTATTTTGAATGTTTTTAAATAGTGTGCGTAGGTAAATCGAGTGTAGCAGATTATTGCTGTTGTTGTTTTCTAATGTATTGAATGATAAAATTAAAATTAAAATGTTTGAATAAAATATCATTTTAAAAACTTAAATAAATTTCTAACCTAAGTTAACCTCAATGTTAATAAAAAAACATAAAGAAAATAACCAAAATATCAAACATACCTGTTAAACATTCCGGAATATTGGTTAGATTCTTGATATTGATAACCCTCGGTGACTGTGCTACATTATCATTGATGGCTTCTGGATTAAACTGCGGTAGATCAATAAATTTTCGTTGGAAATCGACTTCAGCAAGAACACTAGAAGCAAAATGTAAATCAATAACAAGTATTGTCTAAACTACTTTTCAGTGTCTTCGTCAAGTTTCCTCTTAAAAAGTGCAGAAGCAGATTTCTTTTTAGGATTAACATTGACTATGTCGGTTGTGCACACACAAGAAGCAGATTTTGGAGGAGAAGTCATTATTTCTGTGCTCAATTGAAGAGGGGGTGGCTTAAATTTAGTTTTTGTGCCGATATTCAAAGATAATGGTGATGAAGAAGATGTCAAAGAAGTAACAGTGGATGAATTAACATGGTTATTCAATTGAGTTATTGCTGAGGAGACAGCAATCGAGATTGCCGGTCTTACTTTGCTATCAATTTGTTGGTGAATACTGGCCGATATTGAATCGGTCGATGGTGGAGAAATAATAACTGGAGAAGAATTATAAGCTTTAGGTGAATTAACACGCTCAATATATGGTGAAGTTGATAATTTTGCTGGAATTAATATGTAGGATTGATTATGATTATGAGCAACAGCAATTGATTTGTTAACTGATATAGGACTGCAAATTTGCCCAACAGAATACACTCGAATCAGGGGTGACAACTTATCAACGGAATCTATCAAAGCATTCGGTTTGGAAAGATTAGAATTTAAAGAAACATTATTATTATTATCATCTTGAGAAATTAAATTTTGTCTTAGCATTCGAAATGAATTTCCGTTTGGATTAAGTTGTAACTGAGATTTCTGTAACGAGTTTGCATTGACTTTTGCCTCAAGAAGGATTTTAGTAGATTTTTGTACTGGAACATTGATATTATTTTCATGTGCTTGTGATGAAACTGGGACTGGTTTTAGTATATGATGACTAAATGAGGAACTTGAATTGGAATTTGGCTTTTTAATATTCTTTTTATCCATTTCAGGAGATTTTAATTTAACAGTTTGAGATGAAACTGAATCTTTAATTAAATGAAGTTTCTTTTTTGTTTCAGTATTACTCACAACAGTCACGGATTTATTTTGTGACAAATTGAGTAGAGATGATTGAACACAAGAAGGGATCCATTGAGTTTTTACTGTTTTAGGGGTATATTGTTTAGCTAACGGACTAATGGAAGTTTGAGTAATATTTCTCGGCAATAAGATATTGTACTGTTCATTAGTTCTCATTGACATCGATGGGCAAGAAAGTGGAGCTGTAGATGTATTAATTGAATCGGTAGTTATTATCGTGATTGGCAATCTAGCACTGTTCTCTGTGGAAAGTGCAGTTAATAAAGAAGACGATAAAATAGATCCGTTTGAAAGTGGTGAACCAGAATTAGCCAAAGAAATGTTACAGAAATTGAATATTGAGTTTGTATCACGGTTCGACGTGATTTTCTCAACTGATTCCGGAATCGGTGAATCTATTTGAAATAGACAAAATTCATTTTTTATAACATTATTAGAAAAGAAAGTTTTGTAGCATTAGATATTTTTTAACTAAAATCCTAAATTTGATAAATATAAGATTAATAATCCTCATTACCTATTATAATTTGAGGTGGATCATTCTCGTCGATTTTGCATTGAGGATTTTCTTGTAAATATCGTTTATTTGGTGGCAACGGAGATCGATGTTCCGTTACATCATTTTTACTAAAGTTTTCAGCTACCGCTGCCAAAAGGTCAAGACCTGCAATTTTGTGTGTGTTTACGTTGGTATCTATTTGGGTGCTTTCCGGAGGAGGAGTTGGGACGAGTGATTCATTCAAAACCATATTAGTTTCTTTGCCAATAGATTTGGAATCTTGAACTAAATTAAACAAAATGAATTATATTTAATATGCATAAGCGAAAAATACTTGAATAAACTCAAAAGTAAAAGATTTCAATATATTTCTAATGACATAATAATGTCATCAACATTTCATTTTGACGAACATCATTATGATTTCATTATGATTCCATTATTATAAATTTAATCAGTATTTTATTGGATCACACCATCCGATTTGTCATGGAATTTCCCCTATTAATATTGCTTTAGACATATTGTTCGAGCATACTTGGACGAGAGAAGCAGGAAAAAATATGATGAAACTTCATTAGAAAGCAATTTGAACGAAAGATTAAGAAGGACCTTTGAAGCAAAAACAAATCTAGCGGAAGATTTACAAAACGCTTTGAGCAATCGGAGAGCTAATTTAACTGTCGACAAATACATCAAGCCTATAGAGAAAATTAAATGTTTAATGATGGACACAATGACAAGCAGTAAATTAACAACAATTTTTAATAAAATACTGTTTGGATTGCGAAGACAGAAAAAACATAATTCAAATATAAATTGTGATAAAGCCAAGTTATTACCTTTTAAATTAAAAGGCATTTACAACACGGTTTCACTAAAGATTTGATTTCTTGCATATATTAATTTCAAATTTCATTATATTTAAATTAAAGCGTTATAAAAACGAACGCTGGCAAGTAAAAATGGAAATAAATCAAGTAATTACAAAGTTTTTTTTTCAAATTTCACCACTTATTACTTTTCCATTGTATTTATTATTTGAACCTCTGACCCTATACAACATTTTTGATTTTTTTCTTCATTTTCAGTAATGATGATGAACAGTTCATCAAGGGCCGTAACTAGGCAGGGGCACTTGTCCAGAACCCAGAAAAGCCTCTCAAAAAATTTTATCTTAGTTATTTTCTTTCCTTTTTTTGATATACAGAATAAATATAAAAGCGTCGAAAGTAGGGATCGCAATCCCGACGGGATTAATCTAGTAGAATTTTGTGATTATTAATTTGTAAAAACTGAAAACATTGTATAAAATTTAATTATAAAAGTTTTTTTTTATTTAGTAAAAAAGAAAACATTACATATTAAATTCACAAAATTCATTATTTATTATTATAATATTATAGATATAGAAAATATGGTAAGAGAAAAATATATTTTTTACTGACTTATAAAATGTTTATTTTAAATTAGTTTCTTTTTGACTGTTGGTGAAAAAATCCTCGAAGGAAACACAATGAATCGACATTATCGTCATTTAAACGTGAACGAAAATTAGTGCATAAAATTCCGGAATAGATTTAATATTTGTAATATTTACACGGACAATTGCAAACACAAGACAAAAATAGTTATACTAACCTAAAACAATACATGATATGACTTTTCTTTGTCAGTCTCTATCGCTTTCCCACCTTCTTTCGCTTAATTTCGCTAATCAATAGAAATTAATCAGTTACTTCTCGTGTGTTTTTACTAATATAAATATTGTTTCATTTAAAATAACTTAAGTGTCTAGTCTATGTTTATAATAAATAATAATGTAGGGATTTGTTTAAATTTGATCTTGAAAATTATGATATTATGTGTTATCAACACTGGCGCCAGACGCACTCCAGATGTCTCAAGAAAACAACAAATGAGAAAATGAGCGAAATTATTATATTGACTCTAATGGCAAAGTTAAAATGGAAGAAAGTTTTATTGACTTTCTTCAATCACATGAAAAAACAGGGTAAGGTTTAATGACAGAAATTTTAAATAAATTACAGACAAGCAATTTAAATATAGATGATATTAGAGGGCTAGGGTACGACAATGGTGCCAACATTTTAGAAATTCATCATTCAACTCTATTTGTACCTTGCGCCACATATAATCTTAATTTACCTGGCATTCATTTGATATCTGTGACGCCAGAAATGGTTTCCTTTTTCAAAGATCGTTCAACATTTTACTTCTTCAACGACGCTGTGGGAAAATCTAATGAAATGTTTAAAATTATCACTCAAAGGGTTTTCAGATACTAAATGGTCGTCAAAGACCAATGCTATAAAACCATTGTCTTTGCAACTACCGGAAGTAAAAAGTGAATTTGAAAGAATTGAAACTGATTTGTAAATCTCTGAAGCATTATCAAACGCAAAAAGTTTATTATTTCGAATTAATTACAAATTTATTTGAACTCTTCCTGTATTGAATAAGATATTACAATGCATTGACCAAAAAATAAACACTTACAACAAAAAAATATATCTATAGACCACGTGACAAAATTTATTGATGGTCTCCATTGCACTTTATAAGGTCCAGGGATCTAAGTCCAGAAAAGTAGTTTGCAATGCAAATGTACGTTTTTTTACTTTTTGGCTCGTCCTTAGCGTTAATGAGCGTTACTGAATTGTAAAAGGCGGCAGCCGATTTGTCAAACAAATATTATAAAGATTAGAATAGTTGTGAATTCAATTGTGAGACAGAAAGTTTCAAGTTTCAATTATGGAAACTGATGCAAAATTTTAAACATGCAACTCCTCTAAATTTATTAAAGACCATAGACGATTTTGAATTAGTCGAACATCGTTGTTGCGTTAAGAATATTTCTAACCCTGCCAGTGACCACCATTTGTGAGAGGAATTTTACTAAACTGAAGTTAATTATAAATTACTTAAGATCGACCCTATCATAAGGGCGTTTATCTAATATGTCAATTATATCTATTAAACATGATATAGTACAATAAATAGATTTTAATGACTTAATTGATGAATTTGCGGGGTAAAAAATAAAGAAAAATACTATTTAAATAAATTTATGTTTAAATTTATTTTTTCATAAATATAAAATGAAATTAAAATTACGGGCAGAAACAATTGAAAGAATAATTATTTTTTGTGCATTTATTAAGACTGTTACCAAACTTTAAAAAAATGAAAGAATAGCAGGAGCTTCAGAACTATTGTAGATGCATGGTAATTTTCTTTGTGTTTTTTTTATTAAAGGGGTCCCAGTTTGAAAATCTTGCCCAGGACGCACAAAAAACTTGCAACGTCCCTGAGTTCATCATTTGAAAATTATTGCTGGTTCTGAAAAAGAGAAATTCACTTCAAATATGGATGAATTAATTGTGCTTCAATGAATCTGCAACAACATCTTTTTACTCTAAAATTGAAATATTAAATACTAAACAGTAACTTTTAAGAAACATCTTCAAAATACTGGAAACTCCAGGGAAATTCAAGTAAACCCTTCCCTCCAGAAAAAATTGCGCTTGGAATAAAAATTATGCCTCGATTATCACAAGTTTAATAAACTTCTCCTGTCTAACATTTTTGTGTATTAAATTATTAAATAACAATGAAAATAAATAAAATATTTTGAACAGAAAATAGATACCGTACCACTGATAATATATATAAAATATATAAATGATAACTATTTTTAACATATAACGTTATAATAAAACTGTATGAATAATGAAATTAATAATTTATGCCTCTATTTTGTCTTTTAAAAGCTCCTCCCATTATAATGCATTCACTACGCCGCTGAAACCATAAATTTCTCTCTGATAGTTTCATTTATCTGTAAAATCTTTTATTTTTTTCACCATTGATCTATTTCCGTTTTTTTGATTAAAAATTTAAATTCCCTTTATCAACTACACATTAATATTTTGTTTTGTATCTAACAAGAATTTTCGGTATTGTCTAAAAAAAATATATAAAATGTTAAAAAATTTAATAAAAAATTTAGTTGAAATTTTGAAAGTGAAGACAGTGAAAAATATTGAAAATTAAAGTACTATTATGACAAAATATATAAATGCAAGTAAAAGGAGGACCAATGTGTTATTCGACAATAAAGGTTACTTAATTTAAATTTATTATTAATAATAATTTGAAGAAATCTCATCTAAAAATTGGTATTATTATAATTATTAATTACCTAATTCTTCAAAACATGATTTATTATTTCCTGGATCGATTTGTTTTCCTATGTCTTTATTTTCTGTCTCTTCGTAACAATTAGAAAACTTTGATCTTCCATGTTTTAGAGATGACCATTTCCAACCAGGATAATTTCGAAAATGAGCATCCTTTAACTGAAAGAAATTTACTTTAAAAAATAAAAAAATTATTCAACTTGTTGGGCTAATTTCTGATAAGGCTCTTTTTCAACATTGCTCATTTGATACCACCACTCACCAAGAATTTGACTTACTGCCCGATTATCTTTATTTGGATTTTGTTTATGAACTTCCCCTCGGTGACGCATTGAAAATATCATAAATGCATTCATCGGCCGTCGAATGCGCGGCCCCAAAAACCCGTGTTGTGTTGGAGATTTTATAATTGATTTTTTAGGTTCTTTATTATTGGATTCGTTGATTTCAGTATCCTGCTGGAATGAATCAATCTGTGATTGCTTTACCATTTCATGGTTTTCGTTGCCTTTACTATTATCGGATACAAATGATTGTTCTATATAGTCTGATTCAACTTTAAAAGATAGATCATTATTATCTTGAGATAAATTCAGTTGAGAATCACTTTGTCTATCTAAAGTTATATTTTCAATTTTTTCTAGAGACTCTAAAACTGATGGACCTAATTAAATTATAAAAAAGTTAATATTGAAAGACGAATATACAGTTCTGTAAAATTGGCAATAACTGATACCAATGAGCTACACCTCCATTGGCATTATCATCATCATTGCCTTCATCATTTGATTTGTTATCATCATCTGGAGGACCTTTATCTGCATCGGAATTATTTTTGTCTCCTGAAAATAAGCAGTATGTCAAATTGTCAGAAAGAAAGCGATAAGAAACTAGAAATATTTTATATCACTTTATGAAGGCAGATTTAACAAATATGTGTAAGTTATGTGTAAGTTAAAAAAGGATCACGAGAATACAAAAGAAAAATTCGAAGATTTGATGAAAAGAAATGTCTCTCATAACACAATAAAATTAAACCAAAATTAATATTTCTCAAGTGGTTTCAGCATTTGAAAGCAGGTTCCAGTAGAAGCGATTATTAGATTGTAAATTTTAACACAAGTGCAGAAGCATTTTTTTTAAATATCGACATAAAACATCCTTTAAAATAGATGTAAAATCAGAACTTATGAATAAGAATAAATTTTATGGAAAATTAAAATAATAGTACAATTTGGATGAAGATACAAAATTATAAAATAAATAATCAAAAAATATGTCATTAAAAGTTTATTTTGCAAATGAAACTTAAAATACAATAAATGTCCACTATTCCCAATGTCTACTATTGACATGGTAGACTGTACCTGTAAAACAAAATGTTTAAATTTTATTTTTCCCTTTTCAGTAAGAGTCAGTAGAGCCAGAGCCCGGTTGTGGGCTTTGCGGGGTCCCTTCCCAAAAAGGAAGAAATTATACATCAACATAATTTTATCAATATATTTAATGAAATATTTATTTCTTCAATATATTCAATAATATACATAAATAAACATAATATTTTTTATTCTTATTTCGTGCAAACTTTTTTTGCGCTGTATTGGTGTCAAGAACTTGCCCTAGCTACTAATAATTGTTAGAAATATGAAAGCGCGCCGCCCCGGAAAAAATCCCCGAAGTCCCGACTTATGAGACTGCTCTGGGTAGAGCATAAATATAAGTTGTGAATTGGGAACTCTATTTCACACCAACGAAAAGTTATGAATTTTTTCATTATTTCTCTATGAAATTGTTCTAATTTATTCAAATATCTGTTTTGTGTTACTTCGTAAATTCGATCAATTTGTTTTGATAAAGACAATATATCTAATGAATAATTTAATAATTATCATTTGAAATTATTTGTGAGCAAATTAATAATAGTATTCTCTTAGCGCAAATAATTTTTTGAAAAATTCTGTAAATTCGATAGCTCAACTGAAATGAGACACCGAGTTGATTATAAGTTTGAAATCAAAATTAACTTATTTGAATAATTTAAATAATAATTAAAATTAAACATTAAAGTTCGATAAAATATATTCAAAAGAAATATTTCAATGTTTTTCAAATTTATTTGAAACTTAATTACATTTTTAAAAAGTTTTAATTTCCTTATTAATCATCATTTTAAGTGGTTATTAAATTATTCATTAAATAAATGTAAAAAAAATTCCAAATGGCGACTTCAAAAGAGTTATTTAAAGGCCCTGTTAAACTTAAAACCACCGGTTTATTTGAGAAACACAAAAAATCTCAAATTGATAAGGATAAAAGGTTCACTATGACTATTGATGTGTATTCGACTGTTTGCCGACGAAGACATTTCGGAATTAATGTTCACCGTGAAGGAAAGACACATAAAACTGGCCTGGTTCGTATCATGGGATTATTTAATACCGATAGAATAAAGGAAGTAGTTGTGAATCATTTGAAATCTTTTGGATTTGACACGGAAAAGGACTTAATCGGATACACTCAGAACGGTGCGGTTGTTAGAAGTCATAGACCAATTTTGTTTTAATCACAATAGACATCTCTGTGACACAATCTACAAGAAAGAGCAACTTATTGACCCAGATGATTATAATTCCATATACGATAACGAGGATGATAATTACGATCCTGCTTGTGATCTTGAGTTCATCACCAACAATGATGGTAATGAGAACGAGGTATATTTTTGTGAGGTTATTCGGAACACAGAATCATACCGATGTCTTGAAATTGCTCAAATCATTAAAAAATTTCGAGAAATCTCTTTTAAAAGCTAGGATACTGTATGTTGATGATTTGGCATCTCGGCGTTATGGCACATCATCAGCTGATCATTGAAAAGATGAAGAAGAAGAATCATTTTAACTCACTTCGAATCCAACTGAGGAATCTTCACTGTATGATAAACTGAAGATACTGATGCAGAAATCGTTAAAGCCTAAATCATCACCATCGTAAACAAGCGAGTTTATGTGGATTAAGCAGTTTTCCCCTATTTAAGAATACAGACAAACAGAAAAGGTGCAGAAATTATACGAACCATTTTGTCTATCAAGCAAACATCAACTGATGTTGAATTTTAAGTGTCAAGTGAGTTTTGAACAAAATTCGGTCAAGACTTTGAGATAAATCTCTAAATGCTTTGGTTTTTTTCAAATATTATAAATTGATGTAGAAAAAAAATTAATAAAAACTTGTTTTTCAATCCTTAATTTTTTTAAAAAACGGAAAATACGGTTTTGACAAACCCTAGTAACTTATAAACATACTATGAATACTATGAAATGAATACGATCAAAAAATTTAATTTTATTCAATATATCGTAAAAATTGTGAGTAATAATAAAATCCAATGCGACATCAATAAAAGACAGCTAATTACATGGAGTATATAATTACCGGCCTATCAGATGATGAAATTGATAAGCTTTACACATGAACCTGGAGATTTAGTTGTAAACACTAATCTGATTGGCTGAAGACGATTGGATAGAAAATCTATAATTTATAAAGCAGGAAAATATTCTCGATGATTTTTTTTAGAAAACATACAAAAATGAATTGTAATTATCAGTAAGATTTGAGTAAAAATTATTATTATTTTTAATTGTCATGGATTAAAAAGGTGAATTTTTATTTTAATTACAACAATTTTTATATTTTTGAAACTTCTATTTCGTAAAAGGAAGTAATAAAAAATTAATATTTTTAGAACAGATTCTCCATCTTTTAGAGCTTGTCAATCTATGATGACTGAATCTCTAATTAACCGTTCAACAAAATGAAGTATCAATACTATATAAAGGAGAAAATGTTTGAGTTTTGACATCACCCGAGTAAAAATGGAGTTTAAAATAAACAACTCGTTTTATTTTTACAAATACAAATATTATTATTGTAAATTATTGATTGATAAAAAATGTTAATAATCGCAATGCTAACAAATATGGTTATGAAAATTGAATTTAAGAACTATTGAATAAATTTAAGATTTCGTTTATGAAGTAAAATAATTAATTATATTTACAATTTAACTGATCAATCGTCAAGGTATCCTTGATCGCATATGCTGTTTATCAACCAACTATTTTATTGACATGTCATTTAATAAAATCAAAAACGGATAGATTCAGTCTGTGAATTTTAATCACTAGAATTTCGAAATAAATTGAAACTCAAAATGTTTATTTTAATTTGTTTACCAGTTACTTTATCGTATTACAAACCACTACAATTATCATGCATTAATTACATTAAATGGATCCCTAATGGATCTTTTAAATTAGTTTTTCCATAAATTTCGACACTTTTAACCCCTTCTAAAATCTTTTCAGAGATTAAGTAGTCATGATTAGAAAAGATCGCATATAACTTTTTATTTTAATACTAGTCGTATTCCAGTACTTCGCTATGGTTATATTTTTCTAATTAATTAATGTTTTAATAAATTACTGAGTTTCATTTTTCGCATTATTTATAATCAGCATAATTTTAATAGTCACAATATAATATATAAAGAGTTTGTCGTTTTTGAGGTTTAATATTGTGTAGCAATACTATTGAAGCTTCCTATTTGAAATAAAGTCTGTAGTAATTTAGGTTAAGGATATACCATTCTTCAGATGCTAACTTCATTAATAATGAATTGTTCATAATAACTGCCATATCATTTTTGAGGTTAGAATCCCCTTATCATTCAACAATGAAGATTCTTTAATGCTCAAGTTCTTAAATTCCGGGTCAATTCTCTCAGTTACTATTGAAATATCTAACTTCCTAACATAGTTTGTTCGTAAAATTAATTTGTCTGTCCTTTTCAACTTACCCATCTCCATCCTTAATAAAACTAAATAATTCAGAAAACTTGTTTACCTTAATATCTGCTTTAATACATTATTCCTTCATAACATTTATCCAAGTCGATTTTATTTATAGTAAATACGCCTTGAAAATCACAGATTTTTGCGGTATAAACTTTTGTAATTTTAATAATTAGTAATTAAAATATAATTAGACCTACTTACGGCGTTAAAACCATAAGCGAAGGTGTTTAACGAAAATGAAAAGTAACGAAATCTCACAGCCATCTTAATTTGTAGGATTTTATACGTTAATGACACTGAATAACATGTTTTCAATGTCCATGAAAATATTTAACAATTGGCAGGCAAAAAAACTAGACGGCATTTGTAACGTCAAATTTGCACCATTTACGATAAAATAAATGTTGTACTTTATATCGATGTACCGAAAAAATCTCTTTTTAGTTTGCAGCTTTGGCATCAAAAGTATGTCATGTAAATTTTCAACTATATAGCCTCAGCGGTTTAGGCTTTGCGAACAGCGAAAGGTGGAAAACAAACGCAAATTTTAATTTTGAACCGATATTATTTAAAACAAAAAAAATTATATCTAATTTACCATTGTTTTTGTCTTCATCGTCGTTATCGCTGTCTTTGTCATCAGTTTTCTTATTTTCTAATTCATCATCATAAATTTCGTTTTCTTCAGAATCCGATAATATTGGTAACAAATCAAGAGGAGTAGGATAGTCATGATCATCTGCACAGATACAAATGTTACATATTTAATGCATACTAATGGTAAAAATTCCTTATAAAGTATCTATAACAGGAGTGATCAACCAGTCGATCCAGATCGATTGGTCGATCCTTTTATTAATAAGAAATTATTCTTATTTTATAAAATTATAAAAATAGTTTATACAAAAATTAAAATAAATATATTATCTTTTAAAAGTTCAAAATGTCATTTTACTACATTAGACTTTTCATGGAATACAGAAACTATATTATAAACGTAATCTAAAAACGCCTATATTTTTAAAATTTTCTATAGTAATCTGGTTAGTAAAATTGTTTTTTGTGTTTAAATTCATTAGTTTTAACCCCGTGACTTACAACTGTTTGTTATTTTAGATATTACTTTATTAATAAATATATAGTGATTTTTGTTAAGTTGCGCTCGAGTTACATATTTAAACTTATGCAACGTGATTAATTTTACAAACATGTGTTATTTTCTAAATTGCTTGGTAGGAATATTAGCTTTGTATTTATTTTCTAATAAATAAAATATTTATATCTAGGGGTTCATCACGAGTACTAAATATAGAAGTAATAAAAGATCAAAAACATACCATTTTAATTATTATTGGGAAGAATTTCTATTCATTATGAATAAAGATAAGTGTACTTGTTTAATTTGTGGTTTGATAGTTTTGAAGACAATAGATAATTTAAAACAGCACTTATTACTGCACATGCAAAGTTGAATCGTTTTTAAAAGTTGAAATCCGTTGATATTCCTTTTAGCACGGATTGTCAGATTCTTATTAAATGTGTTTCGAGTGGAAACAGGTAACAAGATTTTGTCTATTTGTTTGTAATTAGAAAAATGATCTTCAAAAAAGGTATTGTATTGAACAAATTTTTTCCGATGGCAATATTGTTAAACCTTTCGGAATGTTTTAATATTTGATTCCGGAGATTTGATTTTTATGTTGGAAGATGTTTTCTTAAATAGTTAGTTTCGAGATTTTTCGTTGTTAGCAAAAAAAGGTGCTTTATATGTTAAAGAAAGTTATCTTCAAACTTTGAACGATACGCATTGAACTGGTACGATTTTACAATAATAGTTTTAACACAATAATCGGATTGAAAATAACAATTATATCATAGTATCATTTCTGTAATAAAAATAGATACTTATTCATACAATTGTTTGATAAATCAAGAACATAATTCCGATTGTACTACATATGATTTTATTTGTTAATTTAAAAATCTCAAATGTATTTTAATTTTCTTTTTCATATTCAATTCCAGGTATAAAATTCAACCTTAAAATAGAATAAAATAATCCGAAAATATAAAAATAAAATAATAGTTACGTTTTCTCAATAATTATTTATTATTTAAAATCGACTAATAAATTTAATAAGACTTGTTGAACTGTTCCCCTAAAAATAAATAATTCTATTCATTTTAGTTCTATTGCCTTTAATATTATATTTTAATAATTAGAAAGTTAAAACATTTTATTAAAAATTGTTAATATAATTTATGAAGAAAAATAAAAGGAAGCTCTGAAAATTGTGGGGGAAGATGATATAAAAACTTAAGCTTTATATAGAAAGTTTAGTATTTTAAATAAGTTTTTAAAAATATTTTTTTATACTTTGCTCGTTAAATTAGTGATAAAAAGCTAATTAAATAACAATTAGACAAAACTGTAATTTAAAATCCATTGTCACAGGAAAATTTGACCCCTTTCGTTAAGTTACCAATTAAGATAACCAAATAAAAAATTTGTAATATAAACCACTGAAACTTAATTAAAGCAAGTTGAATTTTTTAATGAAAATGGATTAATAATGTTCTATTTGAATTTCTATTAAAATGAAAATTATAATAAACTATTGAATGCGTAAAACAAAAGGAACCTCTTATTTGATGTATAAATCATTAAATTTTTATGAGGTTTGATCAAAATTATTGACATCTGATCATACATTTCTGCACTGTTGTCAATCATTTCTACCTGTAAAATTACAATAAAACAATACTTGACAATACAAAATTTTTATTTCTTTTTTTTTATTTTTTTGCTACTTTTTAACAAAAATATCTAAAAACTTTTTCTGAGGCATTTTGGTAAATTTTAATATTGAATTAAATACAAAATTTTGTAACAATAACTTTTAATAAAATGTAATTTAAAAATAATTTAAAAATTAATAATTTAATTAGATTTAATTTTACACCTTTCGCATTTACAATGAATGCATGGTAGATACGTTCCAGAAAATAATATGTAAAAAAATCGTCTACTAAAAGAAAGAAATAAATGTCACAAAATTTAACTGAAACTGTCTGAATATCTTTGAATTTAAAATAAAAAAATACTTGAATTTTGAAATATTTAAAGTAACTAAAACTAGATATCCCATAATAAATATTCATCTATTATTATCAAATAATACACTAAAAAGCTTAAACTATTATGATGAATTATGAAAATTAAAATGCCAACTTTATTAATTGCAATATTTCTTAAAATTGTGTTTTGGTTATTAAATGAATATCAAAATCTGTTAAATTTCAGACATATTTGTGATGACAAAATGAATTTAACTTTTTAAATTATCACAACTATGTGTAAAAAATATAGTTTTTTACCTTTTTTTGATAAAGAACCATTGTCAAAAGTTGGAAATGGTCGTGTTCGATTAATCTTATTCATATCAACACCAGCATTTGAATCACGAGATAGAAACAATGACGGATGACCATTGAAAGAGGGCCCTGGAGTAATTCCAAGATTAGTAAGTGATGATCTAATTTCCTTACCCTATAAAACGACAATATTTATTAGAGCATTTATTATTACTCACTCTCATAGATAAATGTCTTGAACAAAATCCTCTTCTTTGAGATTCTTTGGTACAGTTTTCTTTACTGCATAATCTGCGCCATTGTTTACCGTTAAACTTTTTCCGAACTCCATTTGGTGTCTTTACTACATCACCCTGCACAAAAAATAAAAATATAAGTTGTTAAAAGTAAAATTTCAATTAAAAATTCAGTAAAATCATAATTGGTTAAATAATTATTTTAGATTTTAAACATACTCCCAAATATAGAGTTAATCTGATAATTAAAGAAAATCATGTGGATCAAAAATTTGTTTAAGGACTACATTTAAATAAGAGTTTGAGAAAATATTTAAATTTTGTAGTGACGATATATTGATATATCGTTTAAATATTCAGATTTTATAATAAATATATATTTGAAAATAACGTGTTAGTTTAATGAGTTTTAATGAAAATGTTACTGGCGACCTAACCCCTTAAACAGGTATTATCGAGTGCACCAATCTTGGCGTTTCCAAATAAGGCCGAAATAAGGATACTGACGCGTGTTTTAGTGGAATTGGTGCTGTTCTAAGTCATGTTCAAAATGGTTGTGTAAAAGGCATAGCATATGGTTCAAGACTTTTAAGTGCTCTCGAGAAAGGATACTGTGTAACTAGAAAAGAACTATTAGCAATATTCGAGTACGTCCTATATTTTCGACATTATTTATATGGAAAAAAGTTTGATCATAAGGCTCTAAAGTTCTTAAAATCAACTTCGAAACCAATAAGTCCACAATTCCACTCATGGTTGAGTGAGTTGTCAGGTTATGATTTTGATTTAAAATATAGGAAGGGTGAAAATCATAACAACGCTGATGGACTATCGAGGATATTGTTAAGTTATTGCTCACAATGTCAAACCGAACACGAAGAAGGAAAACTTGAGAAGAGCCGGATAAGATCTTTAAACGTTACTACTTCAAGTAATTTAAATATGCAGTTATATATTGAGAATCAGGAAGCAGATAATTTGTTGTATACAATAAAGAAATATGTACTAAACCCGAGTCCCGTGATACCTCATTTGATTCGGGATTCACCTTATTTCAAAAGATTGGATCAGATATTGGTAAAAGACAATATGTTATTAATAGTAAATGATGATAAGCAGAAGATAATAATTCCGCAGAAGATAGCGTCACAAGTCGTACAGCATATGCACAAAAAACTCTGTCATTTAGGAGTTAAGAAAACAACAAATTATATGAACGATTATTTCTTTTGGATACACATGGTAACCGATATACGAGATATTATAAAAAAATGTGATATATGCATGAGAAGGAAAGTTTTGACAAGTAAAAAAACTGAATATTTAATTCCTAGGGTAATAATGAATTCGATGGAACAAATCGTAATCGATATTGCTCATATGAAGGAAACCAGAAACCGTAACCGTTATTTGGTAGTAATAATTGATCAGTTCAGCAGATGGTTAGTTTAACGCCTACTCCGAACCAAGATGAAAAGACTGTATATCGTGTAATTTTACACAATTGGATATACAAATTCGGTAAACCAGCTTACATTGTTTCGGATAGAGGTAAGGTTTTCGAGGGAAGTCAAATCAAAGGACTAATTGATAATTTTAACATGGAATGGATATTTACTTCGCCATATGATCATAAGTCTAATGGTTTAGCAGAACGGGTAATACGAACAGTTCGTGATATGATCGTGACATTATTGAGTGATGTTCAAACTTGAGGGTGTTGGGACGATATTATGCCAAAAATTGAATATTCCCTAAACTCAACAACACAGAATTCTACGGGATTTTCGCCAATGGAAATACTATTTGGAAGAAAGGTTAATATACATGGAAAGAATTCATTCATAGATCTTAATCGGGAACAAGTATTATTGACAGCACAGAATAGGTAGCGGCAGATAAAAATGAGATCAAGAAATGCCATCGGCATTTTGAGGTATCTCAAAGAGTTCAAAGAGTAAAGTTGGATCCACATAAGAGATCAAAACATGGCAATTTGTTCGAAGGTCTTGTAAAGATTCTTGGTTTTCCAACGGAACACCAAGTTGAACTAGAATATCCAGATGGGAAAAGATGCAGAATACTGGCTGAAAGAGTATCACAGTTCTCAAAGAAGGGGAGAGTGACGATATTTAAATTGTTTAAATATTCATACATACATATTCATAATACATATTGTTTAAATATTCAGATTTTATAATAAATACATATATTTGAAAATAACGTATTAGTTTAATGACTTTTAATGAAAATGTTACTTTTATAAAGCCCAAAACCAAAAAAAACTGCGATAATTTTTTAAAGAGTTTAACCCTTATGCTAAAGAATTTCCAATATAGTACGTTTAAGATGAGCTCCATAGTAGTTTTGTATATTTTTAGGCATTTTACTAGTTCAAAAACCTTAGATAATTCATATCTAAAATGTTAAAAAATTTCATTTATATAATAGTTCAAGTTGTTTGAAACGAAAGAGCTTCTTAACTCATAATTTTTTTTGAGATTCTATGAAATAGACTAACTCATGTCATAATTCAATGTTCTCAAAAAAGAGCATTTTTTCCCATTTCCTATCATCAGAACAATTTTATGCGGCCCGTCTTCTAGATATGTATAAACCATTATTAAATTAAAATCGTTTATCTAATAACTTTCATGGGAAAAGAATAAAGTTTTTTTCATTCATTTTTATTATGCTAATAAAACTTATTATTAAATTTTATGAGACTTTCTCCAAGGTGTCAATCTTTATCAGAATCAAAACGTCAGTAAATATCAAGTTGTAGTCCAAAATAAGTATTTTTCATATTATATATTTTTCTAAAAACGTATAAGAAAATATTATATAAATATGGCCAATCAACTGCTTTCAGATTATATATTCGGCCAGCACATAATTTCAGTTTTAGATAGCTGTCTTAATTGACATATTTCAGTGTAACACATTCAATTTTTAAACCACGACAGGTGTAGTATAATGTTATATTATATATTTGTTGTTATATTTTCTATTGTTATATTTTATGTTATATTTGCTAATTACACATATGCTTAAAAATATTCTTTACTTGTCCCATATAGCTGTTAGATATTGCTGCAAGTGAGCAATTATTAAAACTGTCCTCTCCAAACAAAATTATTTAAAAAAATTTAATTTAATTAAAGCTATTTTGAGTGTCAATTAAATATTTTTTTAGAAAATGTTTATTTTAAAAAATAAATGATTATTTAAATTAAATTAAAAAATTTTAATACTAACAATTTTATAATTTATTTTATAAATTCAAATATATATGATTTCTACTATCATACTTCATGACGGTGAAACTATTGAAATTTTTCATAAAATTGTATGTTTGGGTAGCGCTTTCGAATAATAATTATTATTAGCTTTTGATTTCTAAAAAAATATTTAAAATTTATTTAATATTTAAAATCCTTCACTTAAATTTCATCTTAATTTAATTATACTTAAAATTGATCTAATCACCTACTTTTGAAATTCTAATTTAAATATTCTGACAAAATAAAAAAAAATTTCTTTTATCATTTAAATTATTAAAAAATTGGACAAATTTTAAAATTTCAAAAAATGTCATATTTTACGATTACTTTTATTTTAACATTTTAGTTTAATTTCATCACGCTTATTTACTTAAAATTAATGACAAATGTTTTGACCAATTCAAAATTAATCAATTCAAACTTAGACATTGAGAAATTTTGGATAAAATTTATATAATCAAAATGAGTTCATTAAAAATCTTTTAAAAAAGTTTGCCTGTTCAAAAGTCAGAGACCACAAAAAGTTAAGTGGCCACTAACAGCTTACTACTACGAATTTCTGTCTTTACCTAAACCATATCATCCTTTTATAAGAACTTTTTTCCATTATATTTATTAAAAAGAGTTTGAAGACTATAAATCAGCAATATATCAAAAACATAGATATATTACTGAGTCTTCAAGCTCTTTAATAAAATATTATCCTTCTAATTAAATGATTTAAAATATTATTTGTCAACCATATTTATTTCTCCTTCATTCGGGTAATTATTTGGCGTACAATATATTAATAAACCAACGTGAAAATATATTGAGCAATTTGTATTTTTCTACTGAACATTAATTATTTATAAATAGCAAAAATACAAATATAAATAATTAACAAAACAATTAAGGCAATTATTGTGGGATGAAATAACATGAAATTTAACTCCTTAAATAGATAAAAAAATTGTTAAGATAAAAGTAATTTACATGAAATATATCAAAATTAATTTTAAATATATGAGATCTTCAAGTGTAGCAGAATTCGAAATCTCGTCTTTGATATACAAGTGAAATTATTCTAAATAACATTTTGGATGTTATTTATTAATTTCAAGTGCTATAAGGCTTCCAAATTCGACCAATTAACCCTTAATTATGGTTTTAACATGAAAGAATCAAAAATCAGTACGCAGAGTAATTAAATTTATATTTAACGATACTTTTCATGAAAATATTTTACCTTAAAATTGTAGAACTTATTTAATGTATAAAATATTAAAAAACGACTAGCAAAATAATTGAAGCCATTGGTTTCTATGGAATTACCGAATGAAATGAATAAACAACGCAAAAGTTCGAGTAAATTACTATTCAAAATACAAACATAAAAGCATAACCTACTGTAAATTATCTGTAAATTACAACAAATTCCGCTATAAATTTAGTTGTTTTTGTGAATAATTCATGTTATATACGAAAAGAATTTATTTACCAAAAGTATTTTGTTTATAAGTATTTTTATGACAGTAAAAAAATTTTTTTAACGAATAATGTCGCATGTTTTTTTTATTTTAAAGTAAAGGTTTCAATCAACCAAAATTTGTTGGAATTATGAGAATACAATGTGACAATTACAGCTTGAAATAAAATGTTCTATTATATTATTAAAATAAGAGGAAATATTTCACCTTTCTGTAGCACTTTTGTGATTGTAAATTGCAGCCACCAAATGATCTCAAAGAATTCGATGAATTATTCCTGTCCATTTTATCATTTAATTGCAAAGACTTTTTAAGTCCCATAGCGCTTCCAACGTCACTAAGAATCATTGATCTGTTTGGATTTGTGATAAGCTTATTTTGATCAGATTCCGTGTTAAACAATCCCATAACAGGTTCTTGATTGCTTCCAGATGTTATAAGATTAGACGCATTAAAAGCAGAACTGGAACTATTGCGCGGAGTTCCGTCGTTTATTTTTTGAACTGTAGGTAAATTTGATAATAAGTTCGAATTAGTAAACGATTCAGATTCCACAAATTGTTTTTCACAATTTTCAACTTTAATCTCCAAATTCATATCCGAATCTGATTTTGATGTTGACATTTCATCGAAACCTTGTGATTCTAAAAATGAAATTATCAGGTAATTATAATTTCAGGCAAAAATGTTGTCAATAAATTTATTTTTGATTTAAATGTAATCTTGAGTCTTTTTGAAGAATATACTAAAATTAAATCTTCCTTGAATAAAGTTTTAGCCTTTTCGTAGTAAAGACTTACATAGCGAGAGTCGATAACCCGATCAAAATTATAAAAATATGAAAACAAAATAATAATAATAATAATAATAATAATAATAATAATAATAATAATAATAATAATAATAATAATAATAATAATAATAATAATAATAATAATAATAATAATAATAATAATAATAATAATAATAATAACAATAATAATATAACAATAATACAACTATTTTAAATTGGAAAAAATAATGATAGTAGAAAATTATAGGCTTAATAATAATGAAGTACCACTTATCAGGAATTCAGTTACATTTTCTAAGGTATGCATTATATAACGCATCAATAACGAGTAATAGTGCGCTCAATTCTCTTTTCTTACCTTTCCAGTGACACTGCGTAATGAAATAAAATCTAAAATGGTAGTAAAAGGTGTGGCATCAGAAAGATTTTGGCGAAATATCACAAGCTGAAAAAGGTTGAAAAACACTGACATAAATACTAAAAAAGAAAATAATTGTACGAATATTTCCTGAAACACTATTTTATATAAAATATATTTGAATTAACCACATTTTTGTCTAGTGCTTCGATATTGAAACATGGAAATATATCTATCTTGCC
The DNA here is from genome assembly GCA_959609185.1 of Schmidtea polychroa. Taxonomy (NCBI): domain Eukaryota; kingdom Metazoa; phylum Platyhelminthes; order Tricladida; family Dugesiidae; genus Schmidtea; species Schmidtea polychroa. The sequence goes on along the minus strand of CAUHTR010007533.1, from coordinate 237,253 downwards.
CATTTTAAATGATAACCTTTTCCAAAAAATTATTCGTAACTTATGAACTTTAATCCAACTCCACCCTAGCTTGTCAGTGTTATTTAAATTGTGAGAACATACACAAAGAAAAAATTATTTAGACAAAAAATAGTTTAAAATCTGATCAATGATTTAAAATTTGATGATTTAGGTCCATTCTATAAATAGAAAAATCCTAGATTTCGATATGATGAGCTTTTAAAGAATGCTGAATTTTATTAATATTGAAAGAAATAACCCGTGATTTGACAATAGAAAAAATATATAATACAATAAAGAATTTTTTTAAAAACCAAACCATTCAATTTCTGTTATTATGAAACATTTTTGAAGGATAATTACTTTAAATAGCTTCGAAATAAAACAAATTTCGATACAAATTGTCGCCATTTCTGTATTAAAAGAATTTATAAATTTAAATACACAATGAATATTAAATTACAAAAGAAAAATGAAAATTAACCTGTATATCTTGTTAAATGCTCTCTGACGGGATTTTCACATATGTCGACTTCATTTTCCATTTTTAGCGCAGTCAATAACTGAACATAAAATATATTTAAGTAGAGTGCAAAAATTGTAATCAATACTTAAAATTTTTAATTAAATAATTGGGATTTTCTAATGAGGTTTTTTTTCTGTTTTTAAATTAACCTAATTTAATATTTAAGATATTAGTAGATACCATAGCAGAGAGCAGCATTGATCTGAATTAGGCGCAATTACTGTAAAGTTAGGTTTTAAATTAAGCAATTAGAATTTTTAAAAATGTTTACATAATGAATAAACCATATGTACATCATGAAATAGTTAGCAAAATAATATCAATAATACTATTAGAGCCATTCATTTCCATACATATTTCATCAATTATGCAATGGAAATATTCCAGGCTAAAAGTCAGAATTTGTGCATTTCTAATAAAATTCTTTCTTTTTCAAAAAAATTTTTGGATATTGTGCAAACAGCGATCATTTATCCATTATTCACTTTAAAGAAAACCTTTTTTCGACAAGCCATAATTTGGCAAATTTTTTATTATAAAATGAAAAACTTCATTCAAAGAACAAAATTTCGCACGTAAGTTTCAGGAAACTTTCACTGAAACTTTGAAATAAATGTTGAATGAATTTTCTCGCCATCTTTTCAAATTTTATTATTTGATTCATTATATAAGTTATTTTAAAAATTTTCCATACTATATAGTTCAGAAATAAATTTAAAATATATGGTAGCCATTCCATCAATTCTATCTACGAGTTCTCGACCATAGCCGAAAATATTTTTGTTTATGAGCATATGGAATCGGCAAGTCAACCACTGGACTAAAGCATTATTATCTTGGTATCATCGCCAACAAAAATGTACCAACGGCTATAGTATTTAATATTAATTAATAACCATAATTTAGAATATAATATATTCATTAAAATATTGACCCAGTTTTCGTATTGTAGTGCATTTATGTTTAATTTAATAGAAGTTTAGAGATGGGGAGAGTATTTTCAAAATGTTTTTATTCTCGAATGGACTCAAGAATGAGGTCACAAAACGTGTTCACGAAATAATGGATATGTTGATATACAGTAACTTAAAATATGTTTTGTGTTTTCTGAACTCTCTTGAAAGCCTTGTGACAAAATGACACTTAATATCGCATATTTCTCAGTGTTTACAATTTTTAAGCTTCGTTCAAAGATTTTCAAATCGAATTAAGTCTTAAATCTTATTATAACTCCAGTTTAATTTCAAATGCTGTCAAGGTTTGAAGCAGAGTAATTTATCAGCTAATTTCTATCTTAGAGACGCATATTCAGCTCACCCTATCCACTAAAAGTCCTAATCATTCAATCAATTATAATTTTTTAATTATGGAAAAGGTTTTTCTTTTATACCCAAAAACTACTATATTGCAATTCTTAAATTTTAAAGACGTTTAATCACTAAGTGTATTTGGATTTATAACTAAAAATTTGATTGAAAGAAGAAAATGATATAATAAATATCTCAAAGTTTTTTGCATGCGTATTATTGAAGAATCTTTTTGATAAATAATGCAGAAAAAGAAAAATAAGCAGTGTAAAAATTAGGAGCATTATTTCATCAATTAATAGATTAACTAAAGATTCTACGATAACGATATTGGAGAGGTAAAATCGTCAGCAATTATATACTTTCTTGTGCATTGAAATTTAGACGATGCTCCATTTTAACGACATTTATTTATAAAAATGTTTTGTACCTCTATTAATTAAGTACACTTATAATTGCAAATTATCATTATTTTAATTTTAAATTTCAATTTTCTATTAATTATTACTCATGAACCCAAATTAATTTACTAGTAGTTTTAATTGTTTATGTAAGCGCGTAATTTAAAAAATGAATAATTTATTCATTGAAATTAGTTTCGATGGTTCTACTTCCTCATAAGTTTCGAGTTCTTCAATTTCAACGTCTTACTTCGACTGGATTGACTTCAACGACAAATATAGTTAGTTTGTTGCACATTGCTGATTTGAATTAGCAAAACAGTATTTATAAATAAAGAAATAGTAAATATTTCCTATAGATAGATAAATAATATAGAAAGGATTTGATTAATGATTAACTTAAGTTAAATTACTACTATATATATTCAAATTTAAATTGTTTGAATGTTGTGATAAACACATAGACATGAAATTCTTTCTCTACTTATCTGATTGGCAAAATGTTCTTTAAATTTTTTTAATGTTTTAATTGTAATATCTCGATATCATTGGCAATATATTTATGTCAAAATGGTAACTATAGATCACATTGTTCTTAACGCATGAGCAATAAGTCTATTAGTGTTGATTATTTTTCCTGGAAATCAGTTGACTAATTTTGCAATTTGGACAACATGATAGAATCATTGAAGAAATAAGGTAGAATAAAAATGCTATCTTAAAGTATGTTCATTTGCTTCGTGAATTGTCAAGAAATTGAAAGTCCAATGTTGTGGAATTTGATGGTTTGATGTTGTTTAAAACCAAGTAATACAATTTATGACGTTATTGAAACGGACAACGATGGTTCGGTTGCATTGAATGGGACAATGGCCGCGATTTATATGGAAGAGTTTTTGAATAGGATACACCTGATTCAAAAAACAATTTCAGGTAAACTGGATAGTTAAAAGAATTTTTATAAATACAGGAGCTACAAATGTAAAGTAGTAATCATTCGTTTTATTTTGTTGATCCAGTAGACTCAAATATTGTAATATAGAATAAGTTTGTTGTTGAACTATAATTATATAGTTATAAAATTCTTATAATAAATAAATGTCGTTAAAATAGGAAATAATCAAAATTTATAAATTTTTACGATTCTGTCTTTAACTTCAGATTTGTCAAAATAAAGTTTATTGAAATGTAATGATTTAAAATTTTATAAAAGGAAAGAATATTGGGAAAACGCATATTGGGAAAGAGATAAAAATATATCAGAATAAGTTGATTATTTAAAGTGTTTATTTTATCTGATAATTTCTGGTATTAAACCGATCAAAACTTGTCAATTAAAGTTTATTCGTTAAATTAAAAACTAATTATAATGTAATATACATAAATGCGGTTGTTGGTCTAAGCGTTAGCAGGGTATATGCACTAAAATCTCGAGACAATTTGTTTTATTACCTAATTAAAATAATTTATTTCACTTAAAACTTTCTCAGAAAATTAATTATAAATATTTTTATTCAAAACATATCAAAACAAATCTGTTTACAATATTTAGTACGCAATTATATTATTTGATGCACTGGTTATCTTTCTTGGTCCAAATACAAAGATGAATATTTAAGTCAATTTCACAATTAAAATATTATTTGTGAGATTTAATATTTCGCGTCAAATTCAGAATCTTAAAAACTTGATAATTATTTTTATGAGGAAACGTAAATTCAAAATTATTTTAAAAACCTTTTTCATGAACGTATCTTTAATAATTTCAATAATTCCACTAAACCTTTGCAATAATATTTATTACTTTTTATTACAATTTAACAAACACTAGTAATATAAAAATACAAAAAGGTTACCCACATAATATCACTATTGTTAATTAATATTTATTTGAGTCGAAATACTCAAACAGAAATCCCAATTATATATGCCTGCTCAACAACTGAAAAAGACCAGTCAAAATAAATGAACTGAGCCACCTCGTTAAAAATATTTTTCAATAAAGTTAAAAAGATTAATGTTTAACATTCAATTATTTATACTATTATCTTCAATTAAAATTTTAGACCTCTGCTAACATAAAAACAGATTTTGGCATAAAAACCGAAGTTTGCTTTTTTGTTAACTATTAAAATGTTTTCTGGAAGAAATAAAAGAGAAATGTAATTTATATCAATCGGGAATAGCACCAAATTCGTTCAATTGTACCAAATATAAGTTCGCAAATCTCAATTATCGCTATATATCCACAATGTGTGGCATGTGATTATTCAATTTGTCCAGTTTGTCAGCGAATTCGGAATGAAAAAAAAACATGGAATGTTTAATATGTTTTATTATTTTAATTTTAATTATTTTTGATTTTGTGAACTTCAATTTATGTGATATAAAACAAAATCATAATTTAAAAATTTCAATAGTCAAGGGACTGGGCTTAATGTAGTTAATTAGAATATGATAAATCTAAAATCTCGTGATTCTTTCAGATATTTCTCTAATATAGTAAGAGACGAAAAAAATTACTCAGTGGGATATAAAAAATAACAAAACTTAATTTCAGCAATTTTTATTTATAATTACTATTAACATTGTATTTATTAAAAAAATACTGTCTATGAATCAGTAGAGATATCGATGTTTTTCTTATATATCTACTGATTCATAGTCAATTTTATTAATAAATACAATGTCAACTGAAAAGAAATCAGAGGTGAAAATTGATAAAAGTTGTTATAATTTTAATTTTATTTTTATTGAAATGTTCAGTGAATTTTATTTATATTTGAAATTAGTTTAGTATCCGATTTTATTATTAAATATTTCTTAGAAATGTAGTAAGTCATATTGAAGAAACGCGACTTAAAGTTTCAGAGTAAATCAGTGTTTCCTACGATGGGCATCACGCCTCAGAGGTGACACATGTCATCAATTATCAACTATTCCACGTATATATTTTTTAATATAATATGTTCATTCACGACTAAACGTGCATACAACAATTTTATCGATCGTTATTTTTGCATACTGGCAATACTGATTATCAAAGTTTGACAGCTAATTCTAAGAGGCCGGTGGGGCAAGGTATAAAGAAGGTCGGGAAACACTGGTGTAAATAGTGTTTCATTCAACGCTATTTCTATTACTGTGTTATATTCAATAATGTGTAACATGGGTATCAAACATGGTTTCCCTGTAATTGCTACTCACTAAATAATAAATATCATACTAATTTGATTACAATTATATTTGTGATTTTTAAACATATTCTACCGTATGTTAAAAAATAATTTCTTGTTTGATATCTTATATATAATAATATATTTGAAGTACAATCATTATTAATAAAATTGTTAATACACTGTTTGCATGGATTATGTGAAAAATGATATTATAATTTATATTACAGATAAAATAAATGAAGGGGCTTATGAAAGTGAATGGATTGAGAAGAAATCGAAATTCAATATATTTCTATGTGCTTTTATTAAAATGCAGAGACAAATTCCCTTACATTCCGTTCTTATATGAACTATTTTAGTAACCAGTGCTCAGGAACTTCTTTTAGCACTACATCCCTGATGCGAATTTACCCATTGGTGACATTGCAAATGTAGTTGGATTTTAGAATGTTAGAAATGTAACATCGAAAACAAGAAAACGTCAAAAAATTGGAAAAAAAAATTCAACAAAATACGGAACATCTAAAAGCAAAACAAAAAACTTTGTACTTTGTAAGAAATCCACAATTGAATTTTACCTGGTAAAATTTTAACAGTTTTCCTTAATAACCTACAAGAAACAATCGATAAGATGTAAATGAGGTGATGAATACAATTTTAAAAATAGGGAAGTATTAATGCAAGTTCAATGAAAAATTATCAAAAATTATTCTTAGAATTACTATTGTTGATCATTTACAATCAGAAATTATCAATAAGTTAATACATTTATTTCTCTCAATGACGTAATTCGACTGAAATTAGTATGCATTTTTATCAAAATAAATAATATTGGCAGTGAGATTCATTAAAATGAAATCAATTCATGCGCATCCATTATTTACTTGATCAAAATCAAATTCTTATTACTATTGTCATTGATTATTTACTATAATATTAATATTTTAGAAATAAATAATCAATAATAAATTAATCCATTACTTTTAACACACAAATTGGATAATAAATTATTAAAAAAAATTCTAATTTGATTAACTAATACTTTACATTGGTTCCTTTGTTGTTTTTCTTTTTACAATTTATAACCTAAACAATTTCGACAACCACACCCACTTTTTGGATATTTTTTAATGGAATAATATTGTTTATATCAAATAAATATTACTTCACGGTAGTAACTAAATATTTACAGTTTCCATCAAAGTAAAACGTTCAGTTTCAGTGATTCTGAATGATTTATTGTAAGTAGTAATATGGGAAATTTTTGAAATTCATATTATATATTGTTCGAGAAAGATTTTTTAATTTCAATATTTATTCTGAGAACTTACCGGTAATTAAAACAGGCTTTTCTTTTGTGTTTCTATGGTAACGAAATTGAAATTATTTTTAAAAAGAATTTATTTAAAAAAACCAAATTAGTAATTTATTAGTGCTCATTGTGTCACAATTATTTTTATTTACATAAAAACAAGAAAAAATTATTTGCTACTAAAAATTTATTTGTCACTCGCAGAAGCTATTAATTTAATAGAATTGTCCAAGACGCAGATGTTGAGATCACATAAATTTTACTCTGCTTGAAATATTTCATAAAAACTTAAAGTTATAAAATATTTTAGTGAATTCAAGAAACACTAAAAAAAATTAAATTTTAAAACCGTTTTAAAACACACTTTTATTTGAAAAAAAGAGAAATTTTCTTTGGAACCCAAAAATTTTTGTAAACATGACTAAAAAGAAAAAAAAATGAACTCCCACTTTAATGCAATTTTTTTATTGATAATTTCTGTTATTGAAAATATTTCTAGTAAACGATATACCAAAAGGAAAATTAGTAGAAATTTAAAGTCATAATATGGGATAAGGTGAGTGCGAACAGACAGATTTTCAAGTGTCCTATAATATATTTTTTAAAGTGCAACGGATACATCCACTGGTCGGACTTTAATATATATATGTGAAGACAAAGCCGAAAATTTGTGTTGAGTATAATATAAAGTACCAGATATTTTACTAGACCAACTAGACCTCTACATGAATACACTAAAAATATGTATGCATTATGAAATACTATGGCAAGAACACTATTTTTATTTCTTCACTAGAATAGTGTGTAAATTTTACTATATAAAAGCTTTTTATAAGTATTCATGTTCTTATCGTTTAATATATCGTAAAATTGAATATGTATTGCAAATTTACATTTTTAAAAAGCAACTATATTAATTATTTAACCCAGTTGATCATATTATATATTGATCATATCAAGTTAAAATGAACAATATTCTATTATACAAATTTATTATATATATTTTATATGAAAAAATACGAAAAAAGAAGAAACCAAAGGGGTAAGTATAAAAACACTCATAAATTGCATGTAATATAAGTAAAACGCGAAATTTGTTGTTGGATGTTGAGGACCTAAAAGAAGCTCGAAGGTTAGGGGATCTACCATGTGTTAATACGACCCTGCAGAAAAAGTCAAAAAATTAACTCGGCTTATTCTTCAAACACTTCAAAAGATACAGGATCTTCACCGTTGCATTGTAATATAATCAATAAGAATATAATATGGGGTCTATTTTAAGCTTATAATCATTATTTTATTGTTAAAAACCCAATATAAATCTACACTAGTTTAGGAACAAAGAATATTTACAATTTTAAAATTCTCAAGTTGTTAATATTGTCACGAAGATTTTAAAATTAAAATTAAAAAACTCAAAACTTATTGTCCATTTATAAGGCTATGTTTGAAGAAATTTAGGTATTTACGGGAAAATTTTAAAAATTTTATCGAAAACTAAAATTAATAATCTCGTTTTTTCAAAAGTATGCGATTTTTTTGAATAAAAAAGCCAAACACATATAAATATTACTGTCTCGTTGAGGGTGGGACAATAATGTTTTCGAACTTTGGAAATCGCCAGCAGATTTTTTTTTCATGGAATTCGGGAATTAGTCATAAGCGGGTCCTACCACAGATTATAATTATTCTATCAACAATTCTACCAAATTACACAGCAAATAGAAATTGTTTCGACTATTCTTCGTGCATTGTGTGTTAAATGAATGTCCAAAAATGTATTGTTTTAGATACTCATTATGAAATATTAATTACATGACAAAGAATTCATTTATTCTAAATTTCTAAGATTATTGAAACTAACAATAATCTAAAAGTTAAGATAATAATAATAAAGGGAATGAGTTAAAAGCGCCCACATTTTAATTTATAGTCATATGCGTATAGATGTTTTAGGTACTGAAAAAAATGTATTTAACACTTTACAGTAATTTGAAATAAAAGCATGTTTTAAATGTTTTAAAATTAAAAATTTCTATTTTTTTATGTTTTTGAAATTTTTTGTTTAGATAATAGTTCAGTGCTCAACCACATTTCATTCGTGTAATATCTTATGTTTGTTGTGAATTATCCGATAAATTTGTTGATACCGCTTTTGTAATTTTCAATTGTCTTTAAATAATTAATTAATTCAACAACAAATCGTGAAAAATCTGGAGTTTTATTTTAGGAAATTAATGATATAGTCAATGGGAAATTTAAATAATTAGGAAAAAATTAAATATACAAACCAATTAAGCAGCAATCAAGTTGTAATGACAAAATGTACATTTGACATTCATGGAGTTAAAATGCAGAGCGCACAATAAACATTCATCCGCACTTTTACCTGTTGAAGCCTATAATTTACACCATTTATGTTCTTTCTGGATACGTTTTAATACAAATACTGTTCAATAAATTCAGAGAAAAATATTACAAAATAATTTTTGAATTCGATACACTATTATTTGGAAATTTTTGATATAATAATGTTTTTTCATTAGAAATACGTAAGAGTAAGTGAAGTTTTAAGTCAATCGAACATTGGGAATCGGATGGCAAAATGATCACAAGATTTGAATGCAACAGATATGGCAAGCTAAACAAAAGCTTATAAGCATCTTTTATTGTATTTTCATGACAATACCTGCACGGAAATATATAATTTTTTTACAATTTCAATGATTTTTTATATGTGATGCTTGTTTGTGTTGATTTTATTTTGAATCTGGTTATTTATTGGTTAATATTGGTTCATTATTTATTGGTTCATAAGTAATTCTTTAAAATTTACTTATTCAAATATAGGAATAAAAAGTATTTAAGAATCGTCCGTACAAAATTCATGTTAAATGGAATATTATTATTTTTAATTAATTTCAAAAGGGTGGCAATGGTACAGTTTAGTCATATTTAAAAAATATAATAATGTGAAAATGTTAAAGAAAATATAAAAGATATAAACATTTTATGTCGTAAATATTTTTTACAATATATTTATTTGAAATAAAATCCAAAAATGTTAACCCATTTAAATATAATTTAATAAGTTAACTTAAATTAACCTCGTCCAATTCTTCTTGCCAAGGCAGTTTGAGAATCCTGAGTTGAGCTCTTGAACATTTCTGATATTCAGATAGTGTTGAATTGGATGAATTTTCAGGAATAATTGTGTAAAGGCGAGAACTGTTTCGTATTTGATTGTTAGTGGAAGAATCACCGTCGGGTTTATAGGTAATTGTGCCACATCGAAAAGTTCCATCTGAAGTATGATAGCAAATACGAGTTTTGCTGCATAAAAATGTTATTTTTTCAAAAATAAAGTGAATTTAATTTACTCTGTTAACTGTACGAGTGAAGGAGGCGTGTCCGCAATAAGCAAGGGATAATTTTGATCAAGATCAACCAAATTTATATCGCATGTGTCTGGATTGTCACATGAAGCTGAATGAGAATTTAGCTGAACTGATACTGTGGCATCGGTGTTATTTGAAAGTATAATTGTTGCTCGATTATATGATACTTAATGAAAATTAAAATGTTTTATTCTGCAATTGTTCAACTATATCAGTATCAACCTTGTCAGTTATAAATTGAGATATTGTAAAAATGGTTTTCAAAATAATCAGGAAAATTGCGATAAATGTAAAATTAATTTAACGTAGGAATGTGTTTTATATACAATTATTAAAGATTTAATTAGAAATCCAAGCATTTTATCAAAAAAAATTATAAAAATAGAAATCAGTTATACCAAGTTAGAATAAAATTTGGAATGCAAAAAAAAACAATTTAATTGTATTTTCGATAATTTAAAATATTTTGTTTGATAAGGGCGTTTATTTATAAAAAATAATTTTAATAAAATTGTTTGATATACTTTATGAAAAAGTGTGTTTGAATATTCTCTTTTATATAAAGTGATCAGACGTGTCGGATTTGAGTTGTTTGTCCCTCACTGAAAATTGACACGGAAAGTGTCCCGCATTAGACATGTAACACTTTTAACATTTTCAAAAAAGAAATCAGAGAAAAAAATAAAAGTGTTTTTATACTTTTTCTTTCGGTTTCGTCTTTTTTCTTTTATCGTCTTTTTTCCATAAAATGTATAGTTGTATAATAGAATATTGTACATTATAAGTTGTGTACAATATGATCAGCTGGGGTAAATAATTAGTATAATGCCTTTTTAAAAATGTAAATATGCAATTTACACACTTCTAGTGAAGAAATAAAAGTAGTGTTCTTCTCATAGTATTCCAGGTTTAGTATAAAGTGACCAAGCATTCCGGATTATGCAGTTTTGATTCGAACATGTCGCGCATTCCAATAAAAAATATCTTGTCACTTTACTTTTATATGAATCCAATGTGAAAAAAATAATTATTATTTTATTGGTAAATTTTTGAAGTATTTTAAATGCCATAAGGTTATTAATAGTGGCGTATACCCCATAGAAAGATAGAAAAATTCTTCAAATATGTTAAGTTTTTTCTTTTCAAATCATTAGGAAGTCTTTCCAATTAATTTAAAAATAGAACAACCAAATCTTGAAGGTCTAATCATCAACATTTTCTTTATTATATATCCTATTTTATTTTTTTCTAGGTTACTAATATATGGAATGTCAATGTTGATAGATCAAAAGGTTAACAAATAAATTATTTTCATTCACTTTTACGTTTCCCCATAATTTTTAACCATAAATCTTAAATTGTATTGCATTTTTTTCTAGTTTTCATATTTATATTTTTACTTCCACATTAATTTTGAATAATAAAGTTATGCAATTCCCTAAAGTAATGGTTGCCAGTTATCTTAAGTCCATGATTAGGCTGGATATTGTCTAAATTTCTTATTAACTTAAATTTTATATTTAATAATCTGTTTTGTTTAACAAATAATGAACTATTTTTTTGGTGATTTATGTAAAAAAACTCTACAGATTTATAACTGCAAAATAATAAATACATAATGACTTCTACAACTTAGGAATTGTTTTTAATAGTATTTTATTTCAAACAAATTTATCAAATCTATTTAAATTTAGAAAACCCATTATAAAATCATAATATCAGACTAGACAATTTTAAGCAGACTTAAAGTCTAAATTATAAATACGGAGTTTACAAAAACTTAATAAAAATTAAATAATTAAGTAATAAAATAAAAATAAAACTTCTGAATAGTTTTTCCTTATTTTAATTTTAAAACGAATAATACGATGATCTGTTCTAAATACTATTAATTATAGCTAAAATTCCTTGGTAAGCTTACGGTTAATATCTTTTTATGATTAGCACTCCTATCATCATTATTCCTATCACAACCAGCGTATCATTATTCACTGACTTAAACGAATACTGCGGAAGCCTAGCAATTAAATATAGTATTTTAATACAAATTTCCTAGTCGTAAAATAGAGAAATTTATAAGGACATACAAGATAAAATAATGAGTGATCCATGTGAAATTTATTCGAATTTATTGACTAATGTTTAAAATTAACTGTTCTCGTTCACATTCAAACTGATTGTCCCAACCATTTCCTTTATTTTAGAAACTGAACAATGGGCACTTCAATACAGCACTGAAGTTAACAAAATTTTAGAAGATATTCACCAATTTTAGTAGTGATGATTTCAGCGTTATTATCTGCTTCATGATTTTTTTAAAATTTAATTTGAAATAATACCTTCCTTATTTTACCTGTCTATTTCAATGAACTAAACTAATTCAATGTAAAATAATGAATTTTCGCGTATTCTTACTTTGATTCTGTGAATACACGTGTTTAGTCTACCAGCTTTAAAGTGCGCATAATAAACGCCAACATTACTAAAACTGTGGAGAATATCGTCAATTCAATCGAAAAAGTATATGAAATTTATTAAAATAAATAATTCATTAAAATTAAATTTATTTTTAAATAATTATATAAAAACAAATGTGAAAATTAATTAAAAAAATACTTTTCATCATCATCAAATTAATTAATTTAATTAGTTAAAACTTATTATTTTGATGTCTAAGATAATAAAAATTAATTATATCATTTATTATTAAATTGTTTACGGAAATGATTAAGTCGAATAACACGAGTCATATTCCATTTTAATATTAGTTTTTCAATACAGAAAATATAAAATGCATTTGGACAGATGCAATTTCAATACTACACAATAATGTATTAATAAAAACGGTCAATTTAATCGTTTAGTTTTTGGTGTTTTTTCTTATGAGATAAATATTCCTATTTAGGCTATATAAATATCTCGGCTATAAAATAATCACTTTCAACTTATTTAAGAAATTAGTTTGAATATGAAATATTAAAAATTTGTTTTTTATTTGAATTATCTGTCTCTGAATTCAGTCTTGATTTAATTTTGAAATTAAAGGTTTTCCGGATATTTCTTATTTTTAAAAAGCTTAAAATTTTAAAATTGTAAAATAATTTTTTATTGTTTCTGGCAATTTTTTTTCTATTGTATTTAAGATTTCGTATTACTGCAATCCTTGTAAAATATATTTCATTTTATAAAATTTAGAAACACAGAACCAGAATCCTAAGTCAATTACTTCATTAAAATTCGTAAAGTCCTCTCAATCTAAAGAAAAAATTACTTTTTTAATTTTCATAAATTCTTTATACTTACAAGAAATTCTTGATGAAAATCAAATGACTAATCTCCAGACTATGGCTCTATTTTAATTTTTTATACTTTTCTGTTCTGATAAAACATTTTATTTCACTATTGTCAACCGAAAATCAAGTCAGAGATTCCACTTTATTCTTCCTTCGAATTGACTGCCGGTTGCTCGAACTTAATAATGATTGACTCTTAAATCCTAATTATTTTTTAGTCAAGCTTTTCGATAAAAAACTGAATTTTCAAATAGAAATAGTTTTTCTTCTGATTGATTAAATTTCTTGGCCCCTCCAGATAAGATTCAAGTCTCTCAATTTTATTTTTATTGAAGCCATATATATATAATAAAGTTTACTCTAGTGTCCAAAATCCAATGTTCTTTAAACTTTTATTATTCTATTCTTTTTTTAATATGCGAAAACTTTATATAAAGTGTTAATATAATATGATATTTTGATATAATGTTTTTAATTACAAGCAACTGTTTTTCAATTTGCATGTTTTCGTTAAATTCATTAAAGGATTTGTCGAGTAAAATTGAAATAAAGGATTTCTATAGTAGAAAAATTAGTAACATGTAGATTGGTAAGGAAAAGAAATTATAGACTTAAAAGGCAAGAATTTACACAATACAATGGAAGCATTGTCTATTAAGGTGAACATCAAGTAGAGATTAGAAAAGTGTAGTTTTTCCAAAAAAAATGAGTGCTTTTATACTTTATCTTTTTAGTTCGATTAGCAATAAAATGTCAAGTAATGCGATTTTATAGAAGTTTTCTCATTGATAAACAATGAACAAATACTTAGGATCATCGCATAAATAATCTATTCACATACTTAAATTGGACATTTTATATTAAATTGCACTTAAACAGAACAATGAATAAGGACATGGGGTTAGAAATATACAATGAAGAACTTTTCTACATTCTGGTTAATAGATTTGCACTTTAAATCAAGCATTTGAATATTTTTTAGTGACTAGTTTTTATTTTTTATAAGAAATATTAACTTGACTACCAGACTTCGCGTATGATGTGATGCCTTGTAATTAATAATTATTATTATCTATACATTTCATTAAAAAATGAAGACAAAAATCGATTCTTACAAAAAAAAGAAAAACCCAAAACAAATTTTGGCGACTTCTGCAAAAGATATTTCTATTTAGTGAAAGTTTCGTCCTTATAAATAATTACGTAATTACTATATTCCATATAAAGATACTTTCAAAGTTTTATTGATATATATATGTTAATTACTAATCGTATTGAAACGTTTGTAATACCAACTTTACAATATTAAAACTATAAAAATCTTAATAAAAATTAAATTAACGCCCATTGACTAAGTTTCAATTCTGATTACGATATTGGAGAAACTTTTCGCAATTTTGTAGACATAATCAATTTCAATTTCTTGGTATGGAATATTTAGTTTAACTTCAAATTTATTTAAGCATATATATAGGTCGTAAAAATATGTCAAGGTCATTTCGTGAATAATCCAGAATGATTGGTTAGAATAAGGAAGAAAATTTACAACATTCAAAAAATTTTAGGTTGGAGTATTTTCTTTCTGTATTTTACGTGAAAACCACCGTTCAATTAATCATCACAGCCCTTGATTTAGTCAAAATAGAAATTATTAATAATTCTATAGAAATAATAAAGAAAATTATAAAAATTTAATCAAATGATATACAAATTTAATAAATTTTACAAAGATTAGATTAGAATTATATAAAAGTAAATAAAATCATTTATTATACCAATAGAATTATTTTCCATTCTCAGTAAGACTGGCAATTTATGCCAATCAGAAAGATTAAGTAGATTAATTGCAGCTTTTAATTCTGTTTCCCTAACATTCGTATCATTACTTATTTTCATACTAGTATCTTTTTTTCGCTTCTTTAATGGTAAGGAAGAATCTGCAGAATCAAAATTAACAATATATATAATATATAAAAATTATTACCTTTATCGAAAGAATCAACATTTTCCTTTTTGTCTGATTCCGTATTGCTTTTATTTACTGTATTAACATTCAATTCCATACATAAGATAGTTTACAACCACTTTAATACGCAATTTACAAAATAATAAAATCAATACACCACAAAGAATATATTGTAAATTCTTATTGGTCGATTTAAAATTAAGTCTTAATAGTTTAACAATTGTATGTAATCAATAATCAAGGTCATGTAGATAGTCAATTTTCAGAAAGTAAAACATTGCAAATTTAATTATTTTTTAAACAAGAAATGTTATATTTTATTTTCATGAACCTTGATAAAAAAAATGTACAAGATTTATATTAATTAAATACATTTATTAAGATGAATTAGAATTTAGTATCTTGTAAAAAATTAAATATAAAAATATTAAATATTTGTTAAAATTTTATATTTTAATTAAATTTTTAAGATTGTGGTTTTCCTTTCGATTTTTTGAATGTTTTTCACCTTTTTTTCAGAATATAGATGAATGTGTTTTACTTCTTTAACAAAAGTGAAATAAATAATTATTAATTTTGTTGTTATATTTCCCTGGTTGCAATAATATTTCATGGAGTGCCCTAGACTAAGTTTGTCAAATCTGATTTATAATCTTATGCTTATTCTCAGCCTTCCCCTTTTATGTGCATTTATTTACTTATATTCAAAATTAAAATTAACTTAGAAAATTTTGGTAGGGGTTTGCCCTTATTTAATTCACATATTCCCTTAAATTCAAAATTTGAAAAAATAAGTTTCTGATAGACAGGTTGGTAAAACTGCTCTGTGTACGCGGTGCAGTACAACCATCATTCCTGTTTGAAGTTCATTTTGTTTGCTTGTAAATGCAGTTGGCTCTGGGCCCGAAAAAGAAGAAAAGTAGAGCTGCAAACAAAGAAAGAAAGTGAAAAACAAACGGTGATTGTACACAACCTAATATATAACATGATAGTAAACAAAAAATTATAACATGAACATAAACAACAAAAAAGTAACCATACTTGTTAAATTTTCAGGTAAAAATATTATCATAATCTCATGTGTTTTGTGATATGAGTATGTGTGCGTACATTGATTCAGTAAAATAAATTGGAATTATATTTATTCTATCAAATTTGAATTCTAATTTTTCTAAATTATGATTAATTTTGTTGGGTTTTATGATATCACAAATCAACCATTGGTTATTCTGACTCCACGTGTTCCAAAATCAATAAACACAAACTCCCAACGTATATTTGTTTTTATAAAAATTCACAATTCTCAACAATTAATTACTCTGTTGGTTAATCACAATTCTCACACAATTTCAGATCGGACTCGACTCTGAAGGTCTCAACCTTGTATGATTTAAATCAAGTTTCACCTTTTTGTTGATTCCGCTCTCTGATTCGAACTCTTAATATTCCTTTACGACTCCTCGATTCCTCTTATAATTCTTTTCTTCTTTTATTTTATTCCTCGAAATCCTAGCGTCTATTTCTTCTTCCCTACAGGCTACCGCCAATTATGTGAATTTTGAGTTTCCTTATATACTCCCATAATCCATTTTTGACCTAATTGGTTTTGACTTCTTTTGTTATCATTCCTTAATTGGCTATTTCTGTTGACCCTCTTCGTAATTCCCCTTCTTTTGTTTACCCTCGTTTATCCGGTTGTTTGGATAATTTCCTCTGAATTCCTCGTTGTTTTACCCTTCCAAATTGCCGTGCTTGGGTTTCTTCATCGCTCGAGTTTCTCCATTGGCTCGGGCTTTTCCATTAGCTCGGGTTTCCCATTAGCCAATTAATTAATTAATTAATATTTTACGTTTTGCACATTTGTCTGTTTTACGACCCATTCTACACATTTTCTAACAATTTCTTGACTCACTGTCTTTTTTAGCCATCCCTTAATCTACCCTCTCCGTTTTCCAGCTTCATTTCGATAACTTTTCACTTTATTCCACTTCCTCAGGTTTGTGAATTTTTCCATTTCATGTCTGATTGTACCCTTTTATAGTTCTATTTTATCATATCTTTCTTTGCCATTGCTTCTCTGCTTGACCGCCATTCAATTTCGGCTTTCCTTTTTATCTGAAGCTACATATAATTTAATAATTTACTTTTAAAACCTCAACAATTTTATTTTCTAAATTTTATATTTTTTCCAAAATATTCTATTTTGTCTTAGATATTTAATATATAATTCTCATTTTCTTGTAATTCTTATGTTATTTCTTTTTGCTTTTGTTAAATTTAATTATTAAATGTTATTTTTGAATCAACTATTGCTAAATAAATTGGTGGCCATGATGAATTTCGCCATCTCTATGGGGTATTCTAGTTTTTTCTGTTATTCTGTTGTAATTTTTATCTCTAATTCGTTTTTGATGTTATTTTGTGGAAATCTTCTGATTTATGTTTCTTATGTCCTGGGCATAAAGTCAGTTTTTGCCCAACCTTATCATTCCCACATATAGCTGTCTAATGAGAAGCACTTGTCTCTCCAATCCAGCTTGCAGCTATGAGTGATTGAGTGATCGTATGCAATTTATAAGTTTAAAAAATATTTGCACCAAGACAAGGTGCAAAGCAATAAAAACATCAAATTCAACAATAAAGTACAAAAACATTAATTAGAATCAAAAAATTAAAAGTGATATTTATTGGGGAAACTGTTATGAACGGATGTCCAACAATGAACGAGTTCAATATAATATAATTATAAAGTTAATGGATTCTCTAGGAGTCAATTACAAAAATTTTATAATAATTAATAATTAAATAGCTAATAGAAAACCCCAGCCAATGGAAAACCTGAGCATTGTAAGAGGACCCGAGTGGTCAATCAAATTAGAAGAGGCAATTGAATTAACAGACGAGTTATTAAATTGGGTAGACTGTCGAAATAGAATATATTGTCAACCAAATAAGTCGGCAAGAGGAAGCCCGGAGGAAAGTATCAAAGGAATTTGATAAAAAGATTACGGGACGGATATAAAGGCTACCAGTAAGTAAACAGAATTACCCAGTAGGTCGAGAAAAGAAAATTGATAATATAGTGAAAGGGAGCAAAAGTGATATTAACTTAGTGAATCAAATCGTTTTGAATTCAACGTACCAGAAAGGACATCTCCCGTTGTAACATAAATCTCTGCGCAAGATTCAGGTTGGAAATGAGTGTGCAGATAAAAAGAGTTATTTAAAGTTGTGTAATGAGATTGCTTCATTAAAAGTGTAATTGTGATAATTTCGAATAATATTACTGTGCTGGATTGTTTGATTTGCTTGATATATAAAGGACACCAACGAGTCTGTTGGGTTTTAGATTATTTCTCTCTGACTCCTAGTGTTCTTTAAATCAAAACAATGAACGACCCAACGTATATTGAAACAAAAGGTTTACAATTTATTACCACGCTACAATTACTAATCAACGTTTATACGATTCTCCACTCCGGCGTTGATGCTTTGCAAACAAATAATATTCACCTTTTAATCCTTTAGATTCTCTTGACCCGCGTTTTCCTCGGTTTTCTGTTTGATTTGATTCCTTTTCCACCCTTCCGTATTCCTAATTCTATTTCTTCTTTTCCCTACTTTCCCTAATTCGTTTCCGTCTTTTCCTACGCTCTGATTCTTCGAACCTTAGCTGAGGCAAAATGCCGATTTTCTTGATTTTCCCTTTCCTTATATACTCCTCGAAATCAGGATGACAAATGGTTATTGCAGAGCCAATCTTTCATTTGGACATTTGCTCCTACGTATTTGCTTCGGCTGTCATCCATAATGGTCCAACGAATCCAGATAATTAATAGCCCTTCCGGTCTTCCTACGCGCGCTATCTTCTCATTGCTCTTTTCCCATTAATCATTGTGTCAAGCTAATGGGCCCAAATCTTCCTTCTGTTTGCTTTTCTTCTTGTTTACCCAGCTCGGGTTTCCCATTAGCTCAAGTTTTCCATCAGCCAATTAATTAATTAATTAACGTTTTCTGTTTTCATACATTTGAATGTTTTTCGACCCTTCCTAACCATTTTCTGATTAAATCCCTAATCATCATCTTGTTGAACATTAGCTAATCTATTACCTGTCCCGTTTTTCTCATTCGATTTCGATGATTTTTCCATTTATTGATTTTTCTCGGATTTCCGGATTCTTGCCTTTCGTAATTGCTTTTGGCATTTTCTAATACTGTTTCCATCACACTTTCCTTTACTATTGATTCTGTGCGCGATCCCGCTTTTATTTGTCTTTTTTCTTCGCTTACTTTCTATTTGAATTATTATCCTAAATTTTATTTAAATTTTTTAATTTTAATTTACAGACCTCAACAAGTCAAACAGTGGTACCAACTTACACAAAATACCCAACAAGTGTAATCCTTAGAGCTAGGACCGTGTACGGTTTCTACAAACCACAAAAACTAGTCCATAATAATAATGTTAAAGTTAAAAGTTGAAAATAGTACAGATCAGATGAAAATGGTATCTAAAATGGTATATGTAAATGTTACGTAAATAGTGTTCACCATTTCGAATGAGTTCTTATGACAGACAAACCGACATACAAACGTATTTTCTGTTTATAATATAGATATGAGCATAAACATATAAATTTTACAAGATAGTCATTAGCCATCGTAAATAAAAATATTAAATCTTTGGAATAAAAACCTTTTGTAAAAAATGGGACACTAAAGACTTCTTCATTTGTAAATTAGGTAAAGAATAAATTATGAGTATTTTAATAGTATAATTCTATAATAGCAATTAATTTATTCCAACAATTTACTAATGAATGTTTTGAATATTAAAAAATATTGATGAAAATAAAAGTCGTTTCTAAAATAACTAAAAGATTATTATAATATTTTAGTTTGATACAATTCGATAACTATTGCTATTGTTTCATTTGTTTAAATATTCGTTATTTTTCATTTAGATATTATTATGGACCAACAGGGTAGGACATTTTCTACCTGGTACCAAATTCGAGTATTTGGATTTATGCTTCCGAGGAAAGTCGATTCTGTAGCTTATTCCTAGAAATTGATGCTCCATTTGATAGTCTTGGTAATTTTTTTGACATAAATCTCGCCGATTACCCTGGTGGTTGGTCAATAAATTCTCCATTTATCAAATTTATTGTGAATGATGTGGCGAAAAAGGTCATTGATACTCCTAAATCTGGAACAAAATCATGTTTCTTCTGTTCTTTTCCTCACTGGGAAGATAGCGAAGGTTGGATTTCATTAAACAAATCGCCATATTTGGTAAAGAAATACCACCGTCAGAAAGGTTGCGATAAACAGGATGCATATGGTAATGTAATTTATCCACCAAGGGAATATGACTTGTTTTGTTTGAGTCAAGAGCCCAATTTGATGGATGTTGATATTATTGAGAAGATTCTTATGAAAGTAAATATAATTGTTTTTATTTTATTTAATAGCTATTTATATATAAATGGAATTTGAGGTATTTTATTACATATACATTCATTCATACCATATTCAACACGTTAAAGTACTTATGTCCTTTGATTATAAAGCAAGGTTTACCTTTTGTTAATGGTTCATTCATTGTGACACTCTGGATCCTCGGTTTTATCTAAACTATTATTAATTATGAAATGTTTTTCACTAAGAGCAGCATCAATAATTCTCACAACTTTCATGTTTGATCAAGATGAGAATCCTCATGCAGTTTTATTATCACTTTTCTATTAATTTTTGGGTTGGAATCTTCTGAGTTCATCTTATTGAGTCTTATATTTTGCCTAATAAGCTGACAGGAGTAATTTATCTTTATTTTCACACAAATTACTTGCCTGAACATATGGAAAATATTCCAATAATCAATAAATCCAAATAACGTCGATTGCCGTAGTGACTATTTTTATTTATTTACTATATTTTTAAAAGAAAACTTTTACTCTAATTTTTAGAAAAGGTAAGTTAGGAAGAATTTGTATTGAAAAATATTAAAATTAGACATGACTAATTAACAACATGTGTGGTTCATGTATCATGGTGTCCTTGCCCATTTTTAAAGTATTAAAGAATATGTAAACAAATGTTTTATAAGAAAATGACTAAGGTGTGGTGGATATGTGAATATTCATTCACTCAACAGATTCGAATCCGTTAAATTTTATTTGTGGAGAAATTTGAAGATTATCGTGCACATCAAATCAGTCGATACTTTGGATGAGTAAAAGAAGTCGAGAATCTTTAAATGTGCTTGATCTTCAATAATGAAATGTGCTACACTGTGTATTAAAATGATCGGTGAAATATTGAAATCTTCTGAAGATAAAATTAATGTTAATATATTTTATAATAATATTTGTATTAATCATACTTGGTGGAATATAACTTTATAAAGAAGCATTTTAAGACTCATGTTCTATCGAATTTCATTCTTGTTTTGATAAGTACTACAAACACCTAAAATTCAATACCATTTTTTTTCAACATTCTGCACATTATTTATCTAGTTAGTACTTGATAAAGGTTAGTAGGTAGTAAGGGGCCGACCGCAACAATTAGCCTTTTACTTTCTGGGATATTTAGTACAAAAATTTTTTTCAATAGAAAAAGGTGGTCTACACTAAAAAAGCATGGTAACTTAAGGCCTCAGGATATTTTCAATAGAAAAAGGCGGTCTTCAATAAAAAAGCCAAGGATAGGCCAGTATTATTTGGGTGGGTCTCCATGGGATTTTCAATACAAATATCACTCTACACTAAAAATGCGTGGTAAATTTTGAATTAAAGTAAATTATGGGTCTAAAAATTCAATAAAAGTAAATTATGGGCTCAGTTTTTTGAACTACAGTAAATTATGGTCTAAGATTTTAATTTAAGTAGTCAATGGGCTCAAAAAAGTAAATTAAAGTAAATTTTGGGCTCAGATTTTTGAATTAAAGTAAATTATGGGTCTAAAAATTCAATTACAGTAAATTATGGTCCAAATTTTTAAATTACAGTAAAGTAAGGTCCAAAATTTAAAATTAAAGTAAATTATGGTCTAAGATTTTAATTTAAGTAACTAATGGGTTGAAATAAGTAAATTAAGGTTCAAAAAATTAAATTAAAGTAAATTAAGGTTCAAAGTTTTTAAGGTCTAAAATTTTACATTAAAGTAAATTATGGTTCAAATAAGTAAATTAAGGTTCAAATTTTTAAATTACCATGCTCTTTTATTGAAGACCGCCTTTTTGTATTGAAAATCCCAGGACCAAGGAGACCCCCTCACTATAGTCTGATAAAATCCATGCTTTTTTAGTGGTAATTCAAATTTATATTGAAAATCCTAGGACCATGCAGACCCCCTCACTATAGTCTGAATAATCCTAGTCTTTTTAAGTGTAGACTACCTTTTTCTATTGGAAAAAAATTTTTGTATTGAAAATCCCTGGATCAATCGAGACCCCCTCACTATAGTCTGAAAAAATATTTTGTACTAAAAATCCCAGAAAGTAAAAAAGTAAGTTGCTACAATTGCGTAATCATAAGTTGCACCAATTTACCCCCCCCCCCTCTATGAAATAATCTTCAATATGAGATAATATCTCAATGTCAATATCAAAATTAAAATACATTTCTTGCTCTCGGAATACTCTACTTCATCTTTATAATCATTGCTAAAACCTTCACCAACTAAAATCCTTATTTCGAATTCTTGATTATGACTGTTCATTTAAAATATTTTATAGAATCAATCTTTTATTGCCAAGTATAAACGTTATCAGGTTTGCATTGGTTAAGTGTATGTAAAGTCATGATAGTGGAACTTTTAAACATTGAATAATGTATTCATTATCACATAAGTATTCTTCGATCGTACTGTTTCAATTATGTGTTGAAAGTTGAAGTATATATTTTGAACATGAAGGAGAAAAGTCATAAACATTTGAATGAGTTTTTACGTTCTTATTTACAGATTAAAAAATAGTATTGGTTGGCATAAATTAAAGAATAATTGTTGAAAATATTTTGACTGATGAGCTTGAAATACAAATTTATGAGGAAAAATAATAAAATAAAAAGTAAAATGCAGAACTGGTGAGTCTTGAGTTGGAGTACCAGACAAATTTATTACAAAGTTTATTACAAATTCATTAACTCATCAGTTTTTTTATATTTTAATAATAAATAATGTTACTTTTACACCATAAAATCAGTAAATTCAAAATGGAAAAATTGATTCAAATAAATTAGAATAAAATAAATATTGTTATTTATATATAAAAATTAATATACATTGTGAAATCAAAATCATAAAATTTTTATCACTAACATTGTTTCGTGTTTAGTCTCAACCGGATTGGGACCAAATTCTTTTAATAAATTTTGATCATGCATTCCACTCTTTAAACCCAATAGAAACGGGTCTTCTTTCTCTAAAATCTGGAAACTAATTAATATAGAAATCCTTATTTAAACTAATGTTATCTTGAGTATAAGCATAACTATCCATTTTAGAAAAATACGAAGATATTTAAATAAATTTAACTTATGAATTTGCAAAATCATTTATTTTTAAATTTTTCACAACTTTCTTTCACTTTCAAAATCACAAATTCAAACAACCAGAATCACAGTAAATTTCCGAAAAAAAAACCAACAGTCAATTAATTCAAAAAAAACTAATATTCTTCAACAAACATCATTTATCTTTTTCATCACACTCGATCTACATTTCTTCTATTTAGTTTTCGCTTATAGAACAAATATTTCATCGTCAATAAATTTTCATAAAATGATAAAGGTTTAAATAAATATATTGATTACATCAATCTGATCAATTTTATATTGATAACTGTTGCATTCAATTTGTTAGATCATATTTAAATTTTAGAATAAGACAAATTCCAAATAATAATTATGTATTTCCATAACATAAAATTTTCAAACACATTTTTTGATACTTAATTTTCACACGATTTTAAAATCAAAATTTAACAAACATCCATTTATATATTTAAAATTACAATTACAATTACCATTAAATTTTTATTATTTAATATTTTATTATCAAAAATTAATTTATTTTAAATAAACTTCATAGCATTTTTAAAACTTAATGCTTCAGAGTTGCGTTCCAAATCACTGACAATTGATAAATGTTAAAATGATTATACGATGATTTTTTAGTTTTCTATACATGAATTCGCATTCAAAAACACCTATTTCCATAATCTAATGCGGAGTCATTCATATAATGTGCACATTTCAGTGGTTTATTAGACTATTTGAAAATTCTACTTCCTAATTAAATTTTAGAACTTTCTTTTTAGATTAAATAGAGGTTTTGTTTATTGTTTTTTTGGACAAATAATTTTTGACGAATAAATTTTTTTGAAATTCTTTTATTATAATTGTTGGGCACCTATTGGTGTGTCATTATAAAGCAAAATTATATTATAAAATTGAATTAGAGATTGAAGCCAACAAAGATATAACCATAGAAAATAATTTCTTCCCAAATTTCTTCTCCAATATGAGATTAAAATTAGGACCTTCAGAAGTTGAAAATACTTTGAATCCAGGTGTATATTATTCAATGTTAAATTTTGTATTAACTGGTTGTGATTACAAAAGTGAATAAGGTGAATTAACAAGTTGGATCCCTGATGTAAATAATGGTGATTTAGATAAAGATGGTTTAGATATAAATCATGGCTATCATAAACGTGTAAAAAAAGTCTAAAAATTTGAAGGCTATTTCGAATTAAAATATTTATTTGGATTCCTTCAAAACTATAATCGTATACTCCATAATGTTTTCATAGAATTACTTTGTAATAGAATAGTAGATGATAAAGTATTATTCTATAGAGATGTAGATACAAAAGGTTAATTAAAATTAACAACGATTGAATTACACATACCCGAATGGACATTTAATCCACACGCTGAAATTAAACTCCTTGAAAGATTAAACTCTAATAAATCTATAAATGTAAATTATTTAAATAGAATCTCTAGTGTATTTGACATGAGAGAAGGTTCAACATACTCTATAAAGATAGCAAATTTAGCATATCGACCAAGATATATTTTAATTGGATTCAAAGAAATAGATCCATCCTTTCAAAAAAATAACAACTTGTTTATTCAAAAGATTGGAGATGATAATTTAAAATCAATTCAAATTCAATTGAATAATGCTTATTATCCAGTAAATAGAATGGAGTTTAATATAGAAAACAATGAAAATATATTCCAATATGAAACTATATTGAAACATGCCAAGACTTCAAAATTAATCCACAATTAAGATTCAAAAATTTGTATTCTATATTCTGTATAAATGTTTCAGATTAAGATGGTAGATTAGCCATAAATAATGTTGATGTTACTCTTCATATAACAAGGGATTTTAATTTTAAAGCAAAAATATATACATTAATTCTTGAAGAAAAGAAAATGGAAATAAAGTTATATGGTGGAAAGATTTCATTAATTGAGAATGTTAGAGGAGATTGAAATCTTTTTCAATAATTTTTAAATTTTTTTTTAAATTTTAATGTTTGGATTTTTAAAAATGACTACTAAAGGTTATTGGAGTTGTGAAACTTGTTATTGTAATGTTGGAACACACCATAAAGCGAGTCATCTCAAAACTAAAAAACACCTCTCTCGATCTAAACTTGCTTTAGAGAGAGAGAATTAAACCCGATCAAAAAAAATAAAAATTCAGTAAAAAACATTTTCTAAATAATATTTTAAAATAAATAGTTTAACATAAATGGCAATGATTTAATTATAAGATAACGCCAATCAAACATTCTTTTCAAGATTAATTTCGACAGTTTTCCTGTCATCATCAGGTGGGATATAATAACTATGTAAATTAAGGATTTTAAACAAATTTATTAATTATATAAAAAATTTTTTTATTTAATAAAAACATTTAATTATTTTANTTTCCTGTCATCATCAGGTGGGATATAATAACTATGTAAATTAAGGATTTTAAACAAATTTATTAATTATATATTAAAAAATTTTTTATTTAATAAAAACATTTAATTATTTTAATATTTTTTTTTAAATTTTAACATTCAAAATTTAATTTAATAATTTAAAAATTTTTATCAACTATTTAAAAATTTTTATTATTTATTTAATTTAATACAACAATCAATACATACAATATAAAAAAATTCATTTAGAAACACTCAGTATTTACTGCATTCTGCACATTAATTTTCGGATTCAATGACGTTATCAACAACGCCTCACAAATCACACGTTCCCAATAATTATCGAGATTTTTTAATAAAATTTTAAAATCAGACATACCTATTTTAATCTTACAGCCCTTATTGTGCTCATTAATATTGGTCAAAGCCTTCGGTCTATAATGTTCTAGAGCTCGAATACAGAG
Source organism: Schmidtea polychroa (assembly GCA_959609185.1). Classification (NCBI taxonomy): domain Eukaryota; kingdom Metazoa; phylum Platyhelminthes; order Tricladida; family Dugesiidae; genus Schmidtea; species Schmidtea polychroa. The sequence goes on along the minus strand of CAUHTR010007533.1, from coordinate 210,450 downwards.
ATGACGGGTAGTCTCTCCAATGTTTGTGGCATTACACCCATTACATGTAGACTGATAAACGAGATCAGAACACAATTTGACCGAAGTTTTTGACTTATTAATAAACATATTGCATACTTTCCATGAAGTTGACACTATCCTATAGTTTAAATTCCCTAACTGCTTTCTTATCTTCACTTTATAATCCTTAAAACTTTTTGAGTACGGCAATACTAACACAAATTTAGGCTCATCACCCTTGCCCACACTATTTAATTTATTTAACTAATCAGACCCACACGCCTCAACAACATCACACCCAGATTTTCTCAAGCATGGATCCTTAGGATTTTTAAAAAATTTGTCAACAGTCTCTTTCACCATAATTAATAAAAAGGATTTTAAATAACCGTTCTTCATTAACAATTCAACCAATTTGTCAACACTTTTTACTGGATTTTTAAAAGTAGAAGACAAAAACCATGAACGATAAATCAAACCCTTCACCATATTTCTTTTATACTTGAATTCACAAAAACTTTCGGAAGAAGTATAGAATTAAATTCTATATGTTCATCATTATACTACAAAATTCTTTAAAACTATGCTAAATTGATGAAAAATTCAAATTTACTATAAAAACATACAAAACGACATACACAAATTTTAATCAATCAATTTTACAGAAAATTAAATTTTAATTATACTTTATACGAATCAATAATTCTTAGCTCTTATTATTATTTCATAACAATTCTATATAAATTTGTCATTGAAAATTATTTCATAAAAATTTGCATCTCAATTTGTCAATTCTCTAATTGATTGACAGATTTTCAAAATACCTGACAATAAATTTTTACTTTAATTTATTTTAATTCTAGTCCTTAATTTACATATTTATCCTTAATTTACTTTCATTTAACCCTTTATTTACTTAATTTAGCCATTGTTTACCAAATATATCCATTAATTTACTGTTATTTTTAAAATTTTACCCTTAATTTTACACTTAAGTTTAAAACATAGACCCTTGATTACTTTAATTTAAAAATGTATCCCTTAATTTACATAATTTCCATCTAAAATTATTTCATAAAAATTTTTATCTAAAATTGTCATTGAAAAATATTTCATAAAAGTTTTCATTTAAAATTTTCATTTCTCATCAGATGATATTTTAAAATATATAGTTGTCAATGTGAATAATTTAATAGTATTTTAATAATTGTTTTGGACAGAGGACGCCTTTGACAAATTGACAAATTTTAGCTATGCAACATTTTCAAATGTTAGAAAAAAATTTCAGTTACTAAAAATCTAAAATCGATCAAGTATTAAATTTTTTTAATTTATTTAAAGCTATTTTCAAAAATTTAAATAGTTTGAAATTATTATTATAAATTAATTTTTTTAGAAACTTAAGGAAATATAAAATAATTTAAATAAAAATTTATATTGAAAATTTAAACTTATTTTACAAAGAAATTTTATTAATTTTTGGGTGAATTGAAAATTTTAAAATTTATCTATAAATATTATCTATAAGATATAAAATAGTTTTAAATTAATTTTTTTAATTTATTCAACTTATAAACTACGGATATTTGAAATTAATTTGTTTAAATTAACAAACTTATTATTTATACAAAATATAATTTGGAAAAAAAATGATTATGGACGATGATCAAGAATGTTTAATATGTTATGAAACAATGAGCATTGAAACAAAAGTAGAGTTTGAACCTTGCAAACATTCGTTTTGTCGGGATTGTGTTGGAAATTTGCCAAATGAAAACTCAACATGTCCATTAGATATAAAAAAAATTACAAATCTTAATTTTTTTATTGAATCGAAAAAAGTTTTGATAAAAGCCGAATTTTATTTTAAATTAAAAAATTCTATTAGAAAAATTAATTCATTTTTGACTGATTTAAGGATTAAGAAATATTTTCAATCCCAATTTTCCTTTGATAAATGAAAAAACAACAAAAGTAGAGTTAGATGAGATGATAAGAGAGATTTTGCAAAAAGTCTTAGAAACACGTACATTACCATATAACGTTTCATTGACGCATTATTATTTATTAACTATATATATTCACTATATTTCCGACACTTTCAGTGATTCTGAGACAATAAATGTACAAATCCATCGCTTGTTAGCTTACCAGATCAAGAAACAATATCAAATATTGGATAATTTTTTCAATGAAAAAACAGAAATTTTCGATATATTCCAAGATTTATGTAGATTTTTTCAAAAAAAATTCATAAACCAAGAAGAATTTATTATTTATTTTCAAAAGCTGTCAATATTGTTAGAAAAATTTAGCAAACAATACGAGAATTCTGTTAAATTGTTTGAAATGATAGTGAATGATTTTCTGGTTTTTTTCAATAATTTCCTATCGAAAGAAATGCATGGAATTTTCCCTGTTTTATTAACCGAATCAAGAGATTTCTCCCATACCCAAATCTGGAATTTATCTGAACACAATGAGGAAGATGTTGACAATTTTATTATCAAGGATACATTAAATATTATTGCTCTTAAACTTGAAATTTTTTAGAAAAAGTTCCGAATTTAATGAAACAATTAACATTATCACAACTGTCTAATGTAGAACGGAGGATGATATCTATAGATATCTATGATTTTGATTGCAGAATTCGAGGATTTTACCCATTACCAGTACGCTTCGCCGCTTTGGAAGCACCAAATATGTTGATTAAAAAAGTTTCATTGATGAAGGATTTAAGTGATATACTTGATTATTATTGTCGATCATTTGTTAAATTATGCACTTATAAAGATTTTACTAGTTGTAAAGAAAGATTTCAAAAAGATTTTAAAGAAGCCTTAAATCAAATGAAAAGCCGTTACTTGGAAATTGGACCGAAAGATGAAATCACAATTATTCAAAATCATATTAAGAATTTGAGTGCTCTTTTGTTTCTTCCATAATTTATTATGATTTTCATTTAAGGAATAGAATTTATATTTTTCATTTTTGTTTTAAACTTCCTTTTAATCTTTTATGAATAATATTTTTATTAATTTTGAAATTATAAATGTAATTTTGTCTGGGATTTTGTCACAATTTCTGCCGAATTATCTCATTGCACCAATGGAATATTTCAAATGCTTATTTAATGAAATTTGGGCAAATATATTTTATATTAATTTTATTGGTGGATTTTGCGTATTTTCATGGTCTTTGTAAAACATTTTATTAGATGAAATAAAACTTGTTTATAATACTTTCTTGTGATTATTTATAAATTTTCTTGTCTGAGCTATTTTCCATAGTTAAAAAAGCCTTCAAAAATTATTGGCTTTGAAAAGCTTAGAAATTAATTCTTAATGAAATCCTCTAACAACTTTTACCATTTAAAAATATCTAATATTTAATTTTGAGAACTAAAATATACAACAATATTTTAACGTTAAAACCTTTAAATAATTAAAATGGAAGACCTAAAAATCACATATAAAAAACAAAAGCAATAAATAACAATTTTTATTCACAAAAGATCTGCTATAGATTTTACTTTCTTCTCTGAATTGATTACTGACAACTAGTTAACAACCAATCAGTTAACTTTCTAACGCTAAATTATTAGTAAATTAAGTACAAACAATGAAATACAAAAAATTCATTTTTAATTAAAAACTACAAAGAGAAGAAGAGAAAATCAAAAACAATAATAGAACCAATAATTAGTGTCATAAAAAAAATTCGTACTCTAGTTTAATGTTCTTTATTGAAAATTTTAGAAATTTTGGCCTACCCAAAAATGAAATCACAAATATTCAAAATCATATTAAGAGTTCGGGGTGTTTCTTCCTTAATTTATTATGATTTTCATTTAACGAATTTCATTTTTTCACACTTGATACAACCCTTTTTTGGTCTGCACTTTTCAGTACAACTACAAAACTTACGCAGGGATAAATCTTCCAACGGGAGATGTCCCTTTCTGGTACGTTCGATTTAAATTATTCAATTGATACTTACTTCAAAGTTTTCTTTGTCACTCGCTAAAATTGTTGTTTTCTTTTTCTTCGACCAACTGGCAATTTAGTTTTCTTGCCAGTCGCTTTTATATCCATTTTGTAATTGATTTTACTTTGTCGAATTAGTCTGGATCCAACTTCCCCCCGGGCTTCCTCTTGTAGCTCTAATTCGATTTGGGTAATTTGCCCGTCTCCTTTGACGGCTCGCTCCAATTTAATTTTAGTGGGCTAATTTAATTACCTTTCCTAATTTGATTGATAATTCAGGTTCTCTCAAATCGCTCGGGATTTCCATTGTCTCGAGTTTCCCATTAGCTTGGGTTCTCTATTAACTCGGGTTTCCCATTACCTCAGGTTCATCATTAATTAATTGATTTTTAATTAATTTTTGTTTTTTTGTAATTTATTTCTTCTAGGGACCCCCCATTGATTTTATTTTATTGTAGTTGAACTCGTCTCATTATTCGGCATCCGCCTATACCAGTTTCCTCCGGAAAATATTCATTTTTAATTGTTGATTTTTTTAAATTAATATTTTGTACTTTAAATTATTATTGTGAATTTGGTGTTTTTATTGATTTTTCACTTTATTTTTGTACCTCTCTTGTTGAACCCCAACATGACTCCTCCTTTAATTTAGATTCGATCTCGAATCTGCATGTATATAATAATTCCTGTTTACCATAACCATAATAATAATAATCAATCCCATAATAATAATAAATATTAATAATAATAATCAACATCCAGCAGTAATTTTCCTTTTCCAAATACAAAATACATGCAAATGCAAACATTAAATCAATGTCCTTCGCTAAAATACTCTGACAAATATCAACTAGAGGATCATACTAAATATATAGTTATACATATTTTATTAATTAACTTTAAAATATTACCCATTATTTTCTACGAAAATTTTGATACTCTAAAACCAACAAAATAATTAAATATAAAATTAGATGTTAGTAACTTTTCATTCCCTTAAGTAAAATTCGCCTTCAAATTGAATATAACCCCCTCCTTAATACAGCACTAACCAATCAGATTGATGCTTTCCTTTGACATTGAAAAGTGCAGATTCACAAATAAAATAAAATATTGATAATATCCATAAAATATTAGTACTATCTTACTACTACTACTACTACTACTACTACTACTACTACTACTACTACTACTACTACTACTACTACTACTACTACTACTACTACTACTACTATATTACTACTACTACAATCCAAGGTTTCGCAAAATCGGATAGATTCTTAGAAGAATTGGGTATTGATCGAAATTCAATTAACACTATGATGATGAGAATAATGAGAAAAATTGTTATAGTGCGAGTAGTTATTAATAATGTTACACACACAATTTCACTGTCAGTTTTTAATGATGATATGGTTTCGTTATTAGTCATTGACTCATTGATGCTAGAAAAGTTGATTCCGTTGGCGGAGCTTGGGATTCGGTTTGACTGATTTAATTTATTTCGATTTCCATACTGCAAGTTGATAGATGGAATTTGCACAATTTTATTTTCCACTAGAGTTAATTGCCATAGATTTGAAAATAGGGAATGTCTATAACATTTTATTTTCATAAACACTAATTTTGACGTCGATATTGGTGAACATTGACGAAAAGTTAATATTTGATATTTATTTTTTCATTTAATATTTATTGAATTTTTCCATAATAATATAAAATAGCTTTTTGATTGGGCTCCGCTTGTCGGATAGCATTCACTGTTTGATTGTAGATGTTAAAAGTAACTCGGTTTGTTTCATTAACTAATCGTATCATATGTTGACTAGACTGGATTCTAACCCATTGACTATTAATCTCAGTTCCATTTATATATAGGGATTTTTCATAATAATGAATCCGAATATTATAGTTATGATGCAATTTTAAATTGACATAATTTATAAAGGGTTCTCGACATAGCCCGCATTTGCCTTTGACTTTCCTGTACGATACTTTATCTCGAAATCATATTCTTGTAACGCAATTGACCACCTAATTATTTTACTAGTTGAATCTCTGTGCTTCATTAGCCACTGTAACGGATTGTGATCCATAAAGACGACAAATTTTCTGCCTACTAGGTATTGTCAAAAAGTAGTTATCCAATATACCAATGCTAACGTTTCTTTTTCGATTGTTGAGTAATTCTTTTCATGAGGCTTCAATGATCTGCTGGCATAAGCACTAACATTGTCTTTCTCCCCTTCTACTTGCTGTCCTAATACCGTGCGTAATGCGAAATTACTGGCATCTGTTATTAGTATAAACGGTTTTATAAAGTTCTGACATCTTAATATTGGCTGTTTTATTAAGCTTTCTTTGAGTTTATCAAACGCTTCTTGCTGAGCTGTTGCCCATTTAAATTTTGCTTGCTTTTTCAATAACACGTTCAAAGGTTGTGCGACATGTGTTAAACTTTTAATAAATTTTTGTAATAACCAGCTAATCCCAGAAATTATCGAACCTGATCTACATCCTTGGGAATAAGATATTTCTTAATTTTCTCTACATTTTCTGGATTTGGTTGCAAATCTCGACGCGAAATAATATGACCCACATAAACGACTTCAGATTTCCCCTTTTACATTTTGATGTCTTTATTTTTAAGTTTGCTACACTAATGCATGTGGTATATCGCTCAAAACAAAATTCATACATCTTTGAAATGTATGAGGGGCTCCAGGTAAACCAAACAGTAACACATTAAGTTCATATAAACCCTTCCCATCGAAAAATGCAGCTTCCCTTCTATCTTCCTCTTTTTAACTTTAAATTAATTATATTCTTTATTAAGATCTCCCCCATCTTATCGAACATTTCCTGTGGAACAGGAATAGGATTTGTATCCTTTCTCGAGACTTTGTTTCACTAAAATAAATTTTAAAATAATAACTAATTATTATTAAAATCTTTTAATTTACACTAAATATTTCAAAAACAATTATTATATTATTAATTATATTACACTTTTCATTCAAAATAAGTTAAATATTCAAATATAAGTCCTAGAAAATACAATCAAAATTAAATTTAGAAATATAAGTTTTATAAGTAAAATTTTTAAATTCTCAAATAATGTAAATAAGAAATTAATTTATTACCAGTTATTGACTTTTAAACTTATTGATGGAATTATGTAATAGAAATAAAAAGTAACAGGTCAATTTTTAAAAAAGTACTATAGAAAAAAGGCCATTGCTGCAGTGGGCTCATACTTTTTTTCAATACAAAAAGATAGGACCTATAGAAAAAAGACCAGGATTTTTCAGGCTATAGTGAGGGTCTCTTGGTCCTGGGATTTTCAATACAAAAAGGTAGTTTTCAATAAAAAAGAGTGGTAATTTAAGGTCTCAGTATATTTTCTATAGAAAAAGGTGGTCTTCAATAAAAAAGCCATAGTAATTTAAGGTCTTAGGATATTTTGAATACAAAAAGAGGGTCTTCACTAAAAAAAGCATGAAATATTCAAAATACAATTAAGGTGGGTCACCTTGGTCCTGGGATTTTAAATACAAATTTCAATTATCAATAAAAACGCCATAGTAATTTAAGGTCTCAGGATATTTTCAATAGAAATATCTGTCTACACTAAAAAAGCATGGAAATTTCCAAGTAAATTAAGGTGGGTCTCTTTGGTCCTGGGATTTTCTAAATAATTTACTAAAAGAGGGTCTTCAATAAAAAACCGTGATAAATTTTTGAATTAAAGTAAATTGTGGGTCTAAAAATTGAAATACAGTATATTATGGGCTCAGATTTTTGAATTAAAGTAAATTAAGGGCTAAATTTTAAAATGAAAGTAAATTAAGGTTCAAATTAGTAAATTATGGTCTTATTTTTTCAATAAAAGTAATCAATGTGCTCAAATTAGTAAATTAAGGTTCAAATATTATATTAAAGTAAATTAAGGTCTAAAATTTAAAATTAAAGTAATCAATGGGCTCAAATAAGTAAATTATGGTCCAAAATTTAAAATTAAAGTTGTTTAAGTGCTCAGATTTTTTGAATTAAAGTAAATTATGGACCAAATTTTTAAATTAAAGTAATTAATGGTCTAAAATTTTAAATTAAAGTTAAATAAGTAAATCAAAGTAAGATTTTTTAATTTATTGACAAAACGTTAGGATAATAGTCGATGCTTGAGAATTGAAATTTTTTAATGAAAATTTTTATGAAATATCTTTCATTGCTAATTTTAGATGAAAATTTTATGAAATATTTTTCAATGTTAATTTTAGATGCAAATCTTTGTCAATTAATCATTCATTACAATAAGTAAATTAAATTAAGCTAATTTAAGGTAATTTTTAATCGAATAATTTTTTTAATTTAATTTTTAATGGAAATTTTAATTAATTACATAAAATACTATTAATTAACAATTTAAATTTATTTACTTTTTAATGATAATTAAACCTTAAACACACCATCTTTACTCATGAAAATTAACAAACTTTAGACAACAAAAATATTTATTGATTACGATAAAACTCATTAACACATTATGTTATTTATGAGACACAAAGAAGAAAAAGAATAAAGCAAAGAGTAGGTTAATCACAATTTACAGGTCAATCATATTTGTATATTTCCAGTTTCTTCCTTGGGTGTGATTCCAAGCGAGTTCGACGATCAAGATGAGAGGGGAAAAGATTGTCAGCTTCCCCGATTGGGATGTCTACTATCTTCTTTGTTATTGAGGCCTGTGAAGAGCTTTCGGTTGCTTTATCAGGACTGCGAAATAACTTCTTTTGTACCTCCTTTATCTAGATCGGAGAGAACCATGTCCCTTCTAACTGTTCGATTCGTTTCTTCAACAAGTCGATTTGAATCTGTAGAGTTTTTATAATGCTGTTTTTATCACCACAGGAAAAACAAGGGGCTAGTAAGTCTTAGTGGGTTGATTAGACATTTTCTAGAAAAATAAACGTGATGAACATTTGTAGAAATAGTCATGATTTGGCCTAAAGGTTAGTTGGCATATTGTTATAAAATAATTGCGTTGGTAACAAACATGCTACCATATGTATGATTAGAAGAGTAATTTGATGTTATCGTCAATCTGACGGCGTAATTTTTCATGTGCCGTTATCTATATGTTACCTGCTTTTCACATATTCGTTATAATTTATCTAGATGTCTTGTTCTCACTGCTGTTACTGTGTGATCAAATTATGTCAGATAGCTCTTATCAGCGTGAGCATTCAATTTCGGAGACAAGACTTATTGTGAATTCGAGAAAAGCAATCTGTCTGTCGTTGCTCTATCCACTATCGTCGATGGCTAGCTGAAAATTGCAAAGAGTTTGAAATTAACAGTCTAATAGTCGTCTCCATTTATTGTTTATATAGTTTTTGGGTGGGATATTTTGACCAATCACAGCTAAGTTAATTTAATTTTTCTAAGTTATTTTAAATTCAGTACTGTTTTGAATATTATTGGTAGATTTTTCTAGTTTTAATTGATTTTATTTAATTTTAATTTAATTTTTCCCGAATTAACTGTCAGTTATTGGTCTTTTTATGGGTTTTCTATTTTCTTGTGTTACGCTTATTACTTTATTTACTATCTTGTCGCTACTTTACTGTTCCTAGCTTATTTTTGTTTTATTTTTTATTTTACCGACTCTTCCACTGCACTTTCCTACATCATTACAAAAAGAAAATAGGATTTAAGAAAACGGTAATATTTCAATTTTCAGCCCAACGTATATAGCAATCCAATGTTCTCCACCAAGATGAGATGATTGAGTATTGACGATTATGGCTTGATTATTGCTCAAATAATGAATTTTATCAAGAGGAAAATCTCCTAAAAATTAATTAATTTCCCAAAGTATTGCAATCACTATTTACAGATAAAATAAATTGAAAACAAAAAAGAAAAATGTTGAAAACCTAAAATATTTTACTGATAATTTCATTTTCTCAAATAATATAATGAAAATAAAGACAACACAAGACCCTCAAGATTTTATTCACATAACTAATCATAAAAATAATATAAACAATGCACTTAGAAAATAAAATCCATAATAGAAAGATGAAGTAGTTTATTTGAAGAAATTTTCACTGATCGGTTGAACAACACAGAATCATATACTACACAAATATGAATTTGAACATCAATTAGTGGATAGACAAAGATTCACAATTTAAAACAATAAACAGATATCACGACTCTGGAACAATGATGATCAGATTGACAAATCTTTCTACCGGGGTTTAAGAAGATCCCGAATTGTTTCAATAAATTCTCTAGCAATGTACAAAAGTTTTTGAACCTGATGCTTCTCAGCCATTTCTAAAATTTTAAATTAAATCATTACTAAATACCAGTATACATTATTGTTCGAATCAATATGAATACAAATGATAATTTAAAGAAATCATTTATTGATTACAAACAACGGAAAAAGAGAAAAGTAACACATCTACATGTTTTTAAATGGAAATAAGTCCTTCCTTTGCTTTTATAATGGTTGCAACAAGTCAACAAGTTTTTTGTCATCTCGAAACCATATCTAGACAACAACTTCCATTAGTTTTGCATTTTTAGAATAGTGAAGTCATGAATAATAACTCCAGCGTGTGGTAAGTCTTGCTGAAGTTCTTGGATTATTTTTCTAGGATTAAATCTACTTTCCTCATTTAAAAAAGCTTTATCTCTTTTCTTTACATATTTTTCTTTTCTATTTACTTGAATCGTTTCAGTGTCCTTTTTGTTTTAAACTTTTGTTAACAGCTCCTAAACTCACATCACACTCTTGGCAAGATCTCTTTGAGTCATTGATGTGTATTCACCTAAACTTTAGGTCTTAAAGTAACAATCTTTGTGTACTTATTGATAGAAATATCCATCTTCTAAAATAAGAAAGAAACAAAAATTAGAAATCTCGATACATCCTTAGTAAAAATTATTTAGAAAACACGATAATTAATGCTTAAACATTAAAAACAATACATCTGTAACTTGCAATTATACAGATGGACATAGACGAAACAAGTGAAAATATAATTCGATAAAGGATGCTGTAGTAACCGTATTTGGTTTCGAGGAAGAATCACTTTGGTTTAAAATCCATAGATTCTTTCAATATCATGAATGAACCAATTGCCTAAGAGGTTTGTAATGAATATCATGCTTTTCATCATAATTTAAATATTGCAATTTTCCAGAAAAAAGATTTCCATTTTTAATATTATTATTGTTAAATTTGCAAAAATATTTATTTTCACTAGGAATGCTTTTAAAGGGCTTTTAAAAACTCGTGCCTCTTGACAGTTACACAACATATGCTTAGTAGCGAGAGTAGAGAATGAGAGAAAATTTATTTTATATTTAATTTTGTTGGAACCTAGTAAAAGATGTATAATAGCGAGAGTGGCGTAGTATGGATGTGGCATAGTAACAAGATTTGACTGTATGTAACTTGTTGATAAAACTGCCAACTTAGCAAAGATCACAACATGCTATGCACGTCATATCAACATTTAGTACAAATAGAAGGTGACGTGAATAGTACATTATTTCAGCACAAGTAGCTAAGGTATGATATAGCATAAATAATAATCATATGATACTGTTATTGGTTTCAATCTTTTATTTTGCATCTAACTCCTAATATATTTTTTGGTATTTATATTTCTTTACATATAAAATTTGAAAATTGAAGAGTTATAAGTTTCAAGTTTGTGAAGCAAGAATATCAATTTCGATTTTATTACAGTTTCCATTAAAAAAACATCAATTACTATTTTTACATGAAAAAAATCTTACCGTTAAAAAATTTGATTATGTCCGTGTATTCCATATTATTGTCTAAAATAATATCTCGATAATAATATAGTAAACTCAGAGCAAGGAACAAATTAAAATAGCTCGATGCTACATGTCCTGCACTCCAAATTGTTTCCCAAACAGAAAATACATCCGAATAGCATAATTCTAAATTAAAAGAGTCTATTTAAATTTATAATTCTAAAAAGTTTAACAATAATTCAAAAATTTGGAAATATATTGATAAACAGATTCAAAAAAAGTCTGAATAAATTCATATATTAAACCAATAAAGTGTATAGTGGAAAAAGTACTAGTAATGATATTACATTAAAGGCCAAGGACCAAATGTGAAGCAGTTCAGAGTATATTGCGTAATTCAATACAATGTGTTAGTTATTACGCAATATACATTACTATTTAAGAGTGATCACTCTGTGTCAATATTAATAAAATCTTTAGATGGAACCAATTGTTGTAACTGGCGACCACGCCGAAAATGTTCACACAATGACGACTCGAGGAGAAGGGAAAAAGTCTGCAAGAGACGCACTACCGAAACGTGCGCAAGAACTCTTGGATATGGAGATTAGAAGATACGACGGCAGATGTACCAAGGATGCTGAAAAATGGATACAGGCAATTGATGATTGGATCGCTAGAAATGATTTGAAGAGGACCGAGGCATTCGATTTTCTCCTTTGCGATGAAGCGGCTACACTGTGGAAAAATTTCAAAACAGAAAAAACAACAGATAAAGCAGCTAAAGAATGGTTTTCCGAAACATTTACAATTAAATTGACTATTATAGACAAGATTAAAGAACTTGCTGCAATTAGACAAGAGGAAAATGAGAGATATGCAACCTTCGAAATCAGGGTATTGAAATTAGTGAGTGAAGTTATTAATTCAGGAATGAGGGTAGAGGAGATTGCCAATGAAATTATAACTGGACGCGTCAGAGACAGAAGATTAAAGGATGCTCTAACAATGAAACCATCGATGACAGCAGAAGAACGAAATCAACTGGCCAAAATTTACGAAAAAGTGGAATCAAAAGAAAAGACGGAAGAAATTATGGTAATAAAGAAGAGTAGTTACGCGGAAGCAACAAGGAGAAGAAATTCAGAAACGTTTAAAAAAAAAACAAACGGAAGTAACACCAATGTATTAAGAAGCCAAGGAAATTACAGAAGAGAGAATTTACCAGATAATTCGTATAGCAGAAATAACGAAATGAATCATGCAGTCGAACGGAATGTGCAGAGAAGGACACCAACGGTTTCGCTTAAACATATTGCCAAGAGATTATACAATCGATCTAGAGGCCTTCCTGATCCAAGAAACGGCGAATTACAGTCAGGCCAATGTTTTTGCTGTGGCGAATATGGGCACAGAAGATATGAATGTCCACTAAAAGATAAATGTTTGATATGTGGTAAGGGAGGGCATAATTTTCGTGATTGTTATTTATTAAGAAGGAAAGAACAACAAAACTATGAGAACAAGAAAATGATAGCTTGTGTGCATGACGAAGAAAACGGAAGAAATTACTCGGATGATGCAGAAACAAGAGAATCAATTAATGATTATGCAATTCATGATGTGGTAACTGAAAAAACACGAGGAACTCTATTGCATACATTTCATCAATGGGGTTGTAAAGGAAGGAAATCGGAATGACAGAACAGAGAGAATGAAGTATGCGACGTCAGATGGAAGAGAATGGAGCAAGATGATGATAAATGATGTTGAGATTGAGATGTTGTGGGATTCCGGAGCTTCAATTACAGTGATGAATGAGGAAACATGGCATAAAATTGGCAGTCCACGTTTAAGCAGCAGTGAAATCGAAATATGTGGAGTTTTTCCAGGAACTCAAAAACCACAGGGATGTACAGAAGTAAATGTTTATTGGCACAATAAGATGAGGACTATCAAAATAATTGTTATTAAAAATATATTTCCAGGTTTGATTGGTGGGATAGATACTTTGAAAGCATTTGGAGTGCAGTTGATGGAAATTAACAATATTGAATCCGAGACAAAGATTAGCAATTATACTGATGACGAGAGAAGGCAAAAAGCAAAAAAGGAATTGGAAAGAAATGAATTGCCAACAATTAACAAATTATTAGATGAATTCGGCTCAATATTTATGGCAGCCAGATTTGATTTAGGATTCACAAGAATCGTAGAGCACGAAATTAATACATCTGGGAATCCAACAATGCAATTTCCAAGACGACAACCGATGCATCTAGAACAGAAAATTGACGATATGATAAGAGTTAACAAAATCTGGAGTTATAAGACGCTGTAAAAGTCCATGGAGCTCCCCATTGGTTGTGGTAGGAAAGAAAGACGGCTCAATAAGAATGTGCGTAGATTATCGAGAGTTGAATAAGATGACAGAAAGAGAATCTTTTCCTATGCCCAACATATCCCAATTACTCTATAACCTATCAGGATCTAAATTCTTTTCTTTTTTATATCTTGGACAAGCATACTATCAGGTCGCATTAGCAGAAGAAGCACAAGAAAAAACGGCTTTTAGTTCCAAAGAAGGTCAATTTTGTTTCAATCGACTTCCATTTGGATTATCAACGGCTCCAGCAACATTTCAGCGATTAATGCACACGATGTTAGAGGGTATATTGTTTAATGGAGCAATTGTTTATTTAGACGATATTCTGGTATATGGCAAGGACCAGTCTGAACATGATAAGCGATTGCGAGAAGTTTTCAAAAGAATAAAAAAAACAGGACTAAGAATAAATCCGGAGAAGTGCGAAATTTACAAAACCAAATTAAAATTTCTTGGCCACACCATCAGTGAAGATGGAATACAGACAAATTCAGAGAAGATCAAGTCAATTACAGAAGCGACGAAATCACATTGTGCTAAACAACTTCGATCTTTTCTAGGTTTGACAAATTACTATAGACGATTTGTCAAAGATTATGCTAAAATAGCAGCACCCCTACATGCAGCAGCGTCAAGTTGAGATAAAACAATCGAATGGTCAGAAAATTGTGAAAACAGTTTTAAACAACTTAAAGAAGCCTTAACACAAGCACCTATTCTTGATTTTCCTCGTATAGACCGTAAATTTATTTTGGATACTGATGCCAGTTTTGAAGCTATTGGAGCAGTGTTGAGTCAAATAAAAGAAGACGGTTCAGAAGTAGTTATCGCATACGGTTCAAGAAATCTGACGGCCCATGAAAAGGGATACTGCGTAACAAGGAAAGAGTTGTTGGCATTGCATGAATATGTTTTATATTTTAGACAGTATTTATACGGGAAAGAATTCGTGGCTCGAACAGATCACAAAGCTTTAGTATTTATGAACACGAATAAAAAAGTAATAAGTCCACAATTTCAGACATGGATGGCTAATCTATCGGAATACGATTTCCAATTGAAATACCGGAAAGGCGAAGAACATGCAAACGCAGATGGATTATCAAGGATCGAGGGTAGTTTATGTGTACAGTGTCAGACAGCACATGTACAACATAAACAAGAAAGGTCAAGAGTAAGATATATCAATTTGATACAAAAAACACAGACAATGTTAGAAATTATGGAAGAACAGAAGAAAGATAAATTGTTCCAGGAAGTGATGGAAATTCTTAAGAATCAGATAGATTTTCGGAAGGAATCGTTTCTAAATAGTTTTTTATTCAGATATAAAGATCGATTAAAGATATCGGATGATATGCTTGTATTGGAATCAGACAAAATAGATCTAGTGATAATCCCAAAAAGCTATCAATCTAAACTAGTGATTAAAATACATGAAGATTTATGTCACGTTGGAATTAAGAAACTATATCATTATTTGGAAGGGAATTTTTTCTGGCCGAAAATGCAAGAAACTGTTAAAGAGATAGTAAAACGATGTGTCACATGTGCAAGAAGGAAAATAGACCAAGGGAGGACAAAGGAAATTTTAATTCCACACGAAAGTTCTGAATTTCTAGAACAGATTGTGATGGATGTTGCTTTCATGGAGAGAACTTCAACCGACAAAAAGTATGTTATCGTTATTATTGATAGGTTTAGCAAATTAGTAAGTCTAACGGCAACAGCAAACCAAGATGAAAAAACTATTTTGAAGACGCTAATGAACAATTGGATTTACAAATATGGTAAACCTCAAAGTATATTGACAGACAGAGGGCGAAATTTTGAAAGCAAATATTTTAAGGAAAAATTAGAACACCTTGGAATAAAGCAAGAATTCGCCTCGCCATATCAACATCAGTCGAATGGCTTAGTGGAAAGAGCTATCAGAACAATGAGAGATTTACTTGTGACTACGATCAAAGGGGGCTGTGCTGAAAAACAGTGGCACGAACTGCTGCCTCGAATTGAATTCAGTATAAATGCAACTTATCAAAGTTCTACAAAATATTCACCATTTGAGATAGTATATGGACGGAAAATAACGTTACACGCTAATTCTAGACTCAAACATCAAGTACACGATATTTCGGAAGAAGCACAAAAGAATAACAAGCAAGCTGCGCAAAAGATGAAAACATTCGAAAAAGACAAAAGAATTAAACGACATTTTGAAGTGGGGGAGGAGGTACTAGTAAGACGAGAACCACATAGAAGAAACAAAAATGATATTCAAAATGATGGTCCATATAAAATTCTTAGATTTGTTTCAGATCATCAAGTTGAATTGCAATATCCAGATACGACGCGGCACCGACGAATCGAATGGTTAAAGAGATGGCATCAATCTTATGAAGGGGAGAGTAATGATATTACATTAAAGGCCAAGGACCAAATGTGAAGCAGTTCAGAGTATATTCCGTAATTCAATACAATGTGTTAGTTATTACGCAATATACATTACTATTTAAGAGTGATCACTCTGTGTCAATATTAATAAAATCTTTAGATGGAACCAATTGTTGTAACTGTACTGTTTGAGTGATGCTTGAAAAAAAAATGACAATGTAAAAATTTGTTTGAAACGAGATAGTAATATGATGAGGAAAAGATAGAATATAACACACATGATTACGTTCCAAGTATCTTTTAGTACTTTCAATAAATTTATAATGGAAAGCAATGTTATTAATAATACAGATTTACTGCTAATTCATAGAACAGATATAACATTCAAATCAAAAGGAAATTATAAATATTTTGCAATACTTGTGAATTTGTGGCTTTAAAAACTATCTAAAGAAGGTATTTAGCAGTAATTAGTTTCCTTATTCAAATCTCTGAAATTGAAGTACAGACATCATTTTTTCTTTCACATTTCAAGTTAAAATAAAACCTATCTTCTCTTGTTTCTGAAAAATCGAAATCAAAAAGAAATAAAGAAATTCTATTAAAGAGTGATATGACGAGTTAAGATTTTAGAATGAACTGTAGGTATTGGAAATTATTCAATGGAATTAGCAAAATGGATAACCAAAGGAGTTTGTAGAAAAATACTTTTTGAGTGAATATAACTCTAATAGGCATAATACACAAAAGGAACATGTCAATAAGCCAGTAATATACCTACGCTTCCCCTTTTTAAATAATAGGACATGTAATACAATCAAAGTTTACATTCGCAATATGGAGTTACCAGTTATTATTAGCCCAATTTTTACAACCAATGTAATAATGATCAAATTTACTTGTAAAAGGCAGTGCCGAAAATTCGTGAGTATCAACAAACATCGATATATTACTGATTTATAGTCTTCAAACTCCCTTTTTATTATTTCAATGGAAAAAATAATCAGTGGTGAAATGGGAAGAAAAAAATTTATTTTAATATCTTTTACGCCGTTTATTTTATTGATTCCAACTTTTATTTTTTGGTTGACCGAACAGAAGCATTATATATATTCTTAGTTTACATCTTTTATTTATTAGTGTTTCTTTGCTCAATGGAATGACGAAGGGAAAAATGTGTATAAAGAGCATTATAAAATTTATCATTCTTATGGAGTATCTAAAATTTTTTAATTTTGTTTAATGAAATTATTATTAAAAAGTCATCTTTTAGTTTTCAATAAAAATCTTTTCAAAAAGAACATAAATTTGATGAAATGACGCAATAGAATAAGCTTAAACAATTTTTCAATATGGAAAGGAAATCTCATTTTCGAAAATGCATCTAGTCCAAGTAATGCCTTTTTATTTCATTTAAAAAACATTAAAATAAAGTCATAAAACAAAATAACTATTTTATACAAAACTGAATTTTCAATCTACTAAAACGTAAATTAATAAAATGAAAAAAACGTTAATTTATAAAAAATAAAACTTTGGGAAATTTGCCGATCACCATAGAAACACATTTCTCGGTTCCGCTTTCGTCAATTTTCAAAGCAGTCACAATGATAGAATATGAAAATAATCTAAATCTAAATAACACTCTTCACGAAACAATAAAAATTATTGATTTTTTTAAACATTTAATGCAACTTATTTGTGCAATTGGAACTCTTAAACACAATTTGTTTTTAGGAAAATTATATTTGTAATCCTCATAATGGCATTATTCATATAATTATTCATGTGGGTTGAAAATCCCTTTATCATCAACGAAAAACCTGATTGTTTTTCAATCTCGGAATATGAGAACTAGATTGAAATAAAATCCGACGAACAATTAAAATACATTTTCAACACTGTCCACCTGGCAACATTTTGGGAAAATCTAATTTCGGAACAAAAAGTTTTGGCTGAACGTGCAATACGGATGCTTTTACCATTTTCTATTACGTAATTGAGCGAAACTGGATTTTGTTATTATACTTCTACGAAAACGAAATATCGTAATAGATTGAATTGCTCGGCAGATATGAGCATTCAATTATTAACAATAAAACCAGATATAACAAGGATTTGCAATGAAAAAAAACAACAACACTGTTCACACTAATAACATTCATAAGTTTAATTTTTTTTATATTATTAATCAACAATCGAATGAAATTATTTTATTTTTTGTATGATTGTTATTTTTTAATAAATACTATAATTTTCTGTAATACTATAGCTCATATTAATATTCCCGTACATATTAATATATTAATACACTGTAGATGTTACAATCAATTTATGACAGCGGTAACTTGATAATGATATTTCTATCTATAATGCACTTTAACAAATGTGTATAAACTGGTTAATGCGATAGGAAATACTTAGTAAGATCTGCGAAACATTTAAATTATAAACAAACCTCTCTTGAAATCTAGTAGAAACCAACGATACGTAACATAAAGACTAGTAACTTCTCCATCATGGCACATGTGATCATATAAATTTCCATCTATAATCTGTAAGAATATAAATAAATTTTACAAATTCTAAAAATCAAAATCAAAAATTAAACTTGTAGCAATAGAGCCATCGTTCTCAAATTTTCATCCATATTTGAGCCCATTTGAGGAAAATTATGAATCATTCTTTTCATTAATTTTGTAAAGCAAGCATGAGTTAAAGCTTCATTGTCAAGAATCACAAGAAGAGGTGCTAAGATGTCACACATGCCTTGAACATATCCTATTTCAATATTCTCCCAAACCCAGGTGATCATGATATTTCTCAACTTTTTCAGATTTGTACTGCCTTTCAATCTGTTCTCTAAATATAGTAAATTCCATTTTATCGAATCCATTATAAAAAGTATTTGAAATAATCTATTAATTGCTTGTAATGTTTAAAAAATTGAATTTTCACAAACCAAAACTTGCAATAATCATGACTTTATAAACGCAACGGGTTCAAGATAAAGTGTTCATGAATTGAACAGAAAAAACACTAATATTCCCATTTTCTTAAAACAACCATACGATATTTTCATTTAATTATAATTTATTATATACTCATAGCTCCCTATGCGGCCGCTCTTTATACGGCCTTCTTTAAATATGGGACTTTTTCGATATATGGCCCAAAATGTTTCGATGTTACGGCCTTGATATTTAAAAAAAAATCTAATTTTATTATAATGACAAGTAAGCCACTCGTACAAAGGGGAGAAATTCTCGACCCTTCAAGTTTCTAACGTTGTTGAGTTGATCCCTCCTAACTCTGTGCCAAGGCCCAAACGTTAAACGTGATATTTTATTGTCGTCTAATGTAACTGTACAGAGCATAGCACTGATTGATGATTGAAATTTGATTCACATGGATTGATTGACATTATTGGTTGGTTATCATTATTAGATCTAATCGAGGTTTTGATCTGTGTTATAAACATTTGACTTTGCTATTCTGATTTTCGAATATGTTGGTTGATCGAGGTTATTAGTTATGATGCAGTGGTAAAGGGTAGTGATGCAGCAGTGAAGGGCAGTGATGGTTGTAATGTATTGTTATATTTTTTTATTTTGTTGGTTGTTTTGGTAGTATGTAAATAACAATTCTGCACGTAGCACGTGGAGAAGACTTTTTTATCTTTTCTTTAAAAAAATAAACTATAGATAATGGATCACAAAATAAAAAGATCGATAAAAATTTTTTAAAAAACTATTCAAAGATATAGTTGCGAAGATATTCCGAGTTACAATTATTCAAAGATATATTTGAGATTATCCATTTACTATTATCCACTATTATTCACTATTCGAAGATATATCTGAAAGCAAAAGATCCCGTTTTCACCAAAAAAACAAGATTGACTAATTATTTTCTTATAAATAAAAGATTGTTGTTAACTAAGTTATTTATTATTAATATTTTTAATTATTGTATTTATTGTAATTTGTAAACTCAGCAAACATTCGCTAGTAACATACACACACACCGATTGTCCCGCCACATTTCTTTTTTTTAATGTGACTCTATCGGGTCCTTCAGATCTCTTTTTCATAAATTAACAAGACATAAATTAACATAAATTAACTACTAACATAATTGGTGTCAGAAGATAAAAAAACAATAACACACACGCATTCGGCATTTGTTCTTTCAATCACGAAACTTTTCAGTATAGTTATTATAGAACTATAAAAGCTAGTGACACTGTTGGCCGAAACTTCCTTCAGATAAACTATTATAATTTTTTAACACAACAACAAAACAATAAATGTCAACCAATCAAACAAACACCACACAGATACCTAACATTTACAAAAACACTCATACACCAGAAAACACAAGCTATCATTACAACCCTAACACCCACACAGTAAACACATACACAACACAAGAAAGCATTAGTTATTACTACAACCCCGACAATTTATCCGTGGTAAACGCAATACTTAACCTTAAGGCAAACATCCCAAATTTCCTTATCAGGCATCAAATCATCAAAAACAGTTTGCTCTCACATAATTGCCGCACTTCCAAGCAACATAATCAACGAGATAGCCGATAGAATAGAGGAAATATCAAAGGATGACAACCCTTTCGAAAACTTATACAACACCCTTATAAATAGGAACAAAATAAACACACGAGAACTACTCGAATCATGTTTAAAAGATATACAATTGGGTAACGACAAACCGTCTGAATTCCTGCGAAATTTAAAAACAAAACTCGAATACTTACAACCCAAAATAACAAGCACCGGGTCAAAAGAGTTTATCAAAGACCTATTCATGCGCGCAATACCACCTGAAATACGCCGGATTCTAGCTGTCAGTAACTGCACAGACCTCGAAAACCTGGCAAACATAGCAGACAAAATCAACGACGAAATATACCCGATAATATATAGAACATATCAAAAAAAAATTATTCCAAAAATAACGAACAAAACATTCCGGTACACAATAGCTCAGAAACTACAGAAACGAACAAACTCTCAACTTTGGTAAAAAAATTCGACGAAATAATTATCGAAAACAAAAGTCTAATAAAAGACATTACCGAATTACAAAGAATCCAAGAGAACGCAATATTATGAAAACAGGCAAAATTATCTAAGACAAAATACAAGATCAGGCAGCCACATCAGCTTTGACATAAACAAAACATATAACAACCCTAATAAATGCACAAACCAAAACTATTGTTACTACACAATAAATTTGGGAATAAAGCATACAAATGCAACAAAAGAAAACTGCAATAATCACACCCATACGACTTTTCGAATATAACAAAATGTCTTTTGGATTAAAAAACGCAGCAGCCACTTTCCAAAGCTTTATGGACCAAATATTTCGAAATCAACAAAACACAGTCGCATACCTAGACGACATCTTGATAGCATCAGCAAACAAAACAGAACATATAAAAAACATTAAAAACGTGTTCGAAATATTAAGCAAACAAGAACTAAAAATTAACATAAAAAACAGAAATAAAATTTTTGGGACATCTGTTAAACGAAACAAAACCATTAGACGACAAAATCAAAGCAATCAAAAACTATCCGTTACCAAAAACAACAAAAGGGCTATGACGTTTCCTTGACATGATAAACTTCTATCACAAATACATACCAAAATGTAGCGAAATGCTAGCCCCTCTCAACGAACTGAACAAAATAAAGAGAAACATCAAAATAAATTGGAACGAAAAACTAATAACAGCTTTCGAACATGCAAAGGAAAACCTGAAAAATTAAGCATCCTAAGCTATCCCAACCAAGAATTACTATATATAGTCAACACAGACTGTTCGGGATCACCAATGGGCGAAACGATATTCCAAGAAGAAAACAACGAGAAAAGTCTTCTTTTCAAAGAAACTTAAAACTCACCAAATGAGATTGTCCACTTTCGATAAGGAGTTATTAGTGCTACATGATACAATCAGACATTTCCAATACCTATTGGAAGGAAAGGAATTTGAAGCGTATACCGATTATAAACCCTTAATAAACGCAATGAACATGAAAAACCCTTCACCGAGACAAATAAGACAACTAAACTATATCTCACAATTTATTGTAAAATAAAATACATAACAGGTTCAGCTAACATAAGTGCAGATGCATTATCAAGAATAGAAACCGACATCAATGCACTTAACATACCACCCATCATGGAGTTAGAAAATTTAAAAACTAAACAAAAAGAAACAATAATCGAAATTTCAAGGTTGAATTCACTCCAATTGGAAGAAATAGACGGCATATGGTACGACAATTCAAATGACAACAAAAGGATTATAGTGCCAGCAGAACTGCTTGATCAATACCTCCAAAAATATCACAACATCTACCATCCAGAAAACAAAGCCACAGATTATACCGATCAATAAAACAAGCAATCAGAACAAAAACGAATAATAACAACTGGTTAGAAAAATTGCCAGAAATACTAATAGGATTACGAAACAATCCTTCAAGCTTAAACAATAAAAGTCCTAGCCAATCAGTTTTTGGACACAATACAAACCTACCAAACTTAAAAGATGAAAACAATCGATAAAGAAACACCAATACCCACACAAAAAGCATTCTAAAAAACAAAAACACTCAACAAACTCAAAACCAAACAGAATAATAGACATGTTGTTAGTAAAGAAACCTTTCACTAGCGGATTTGAAACAAAGTATGAAGACCCATACAAACTGTTAAATATGTACAAAAACGTCGACAATATCTTAAGACAATAAACAAATCAAAATAAACATACGGAGATTATAACCATATCACGAAAACAAAGCACCCACATTTAACGATCACCACAATCAAAACCCTATAAGCAATCACCCAAAATACAAAACACGAAAAAGAACGAAAAGAAACACAGACAAATCAGAAACACATCAGATTCAGCGAAAAAGACTCAACAAAATTTTTCGACAATAACACAACAATCACATCAGAATACAAAAAGCGTTATAGTGATTACCTCAAATAAATAACACACTCACCCACAAGGTTTAGTTGTACAATTTTTATAATTTTTTTAGTTGTAAAACACAAAACAAAAACAGAACTAAACCATCACAAATCACAACATATTTCATTTTTTATTTTGTTAATATGCAAATATGATGTTGGATGTTCAAATAGGTTGATTTTGGATGCTCAAATAGGTTGGTGTTCAAATGTTTGGAAAGCTATATGCATACACAATTTGATGTTAAAATAAGAAAAA
Source organism: Schmidtea polychroa (assembly GCA_959609185.1). NCBI lineage: Eukaryota > Metazoa > Platyhelminthes > Tricladida > Dugesiidae > Schmidtea > Schmidtea polychroa. The sequence continues at coordinate 186,591 of CAUHTR010007533.1, read as the reverse complement.
TAATTAAGTGAATCGGCCGAAAGTCAGCAGTGTTCAAATAGGTTGAAGTTGGATGTTCAAAACTGATCATCGTGGTTTTGAAGTTATTTAAACAAATTTTAATTCACGTTTTTTTTGGATAATTAATTATATATATTATATTAAGAATTTGGTTTACTTTTGATATTTAACTATTTTATAATTTTAAGGTAAAATCAGTATAACCCTAACCTAAAATCAAAATTTCAAAATTAAAACTTTAACATATATTAAAAAAGAAACTTAAATTTTAGGAATTTTAAATTATATTAATTTACTTTTATTGTAATATATATAAAAAGATCTTAGTTTTTATAAATTTTTAATTATATAAATAGTTAAATTAGTTCAATATTTTAAATTAAATATTAACTTATATTAATTTACTTTTATTATAATACACAAAAAGATAGGTTTTACTTATATTTATGGAGGGAAAATTATTAATTTAAAAGGTATCATATTCTCTGTAGTTTTATTGACACAATGAAATCACAACGTTTTTTAAATTCTATTTTTATCACAATATGTGCATATTAAAACAAATTTAATTAACTGCTTTCTGCGCAGTGCTATCGAATATTATATTTGAATGGAATGCAAATTTTTTTGAGTTCATTTGGAACGTCGCTGGAATACCAAACTCATGTACAGCCTCATATGTATTTTACTGCTTTAATCTGCAGTGTACACATGTACTCTTAAAAGTAGGCGTGTTTATTCTTGTTTGTTTTCTGTTTGTGTTTTTGCAATTTATAATTTCATTAAAACCCGTTTTCAAGACAAAATGTATCCAAAACGTTAATGGAATTCAGAGACTGATAAAAATCAAAAGAAAAGCCGAAAAGTTGTCACGCTGGAGACTAAACTAGCAGTTATAAATCGCAGTGAAACTGGTGAGAAAATTGTCCAAATTTTTAAGTCACTTGAAGTGGCGAAGTCTACCAGAGCCAGAACCTGCTGTATCCAAACAGCTAACATCAAAAAACTTGTCGAACAATGAATAAATATTCTTCTTCAAAATGATCCCGACGTAGAACGCAACACTAAAGTTTCTCGAGCAATTAACCATTAGCTGTTATAAAGAAGTGTAAAAAGAAGCAGAAAGCAAGGTAAGACAAGCAACGTTGGAAAAAATTTTTAAACCAGGTAAATCTATAACAGCGGAAATTGTTGATCATAAATTACAATAGTTTGTTAGTTTCAGTTCATTATACTTGTTATGTATTTTTATTTTATATGCAAGAAATGTTTGTATGAAATACTACGTTATGTATTTTATCGAAAATTGGAACCGATCCAATTAAATTTATATAGTTTATATCTGAATAATCGACTCGTTATATGACTTTTCGCTTTGCGGTCAACTTTCACGGAACGTATCTAGGCCGTGAAGCGAGGTATGAGTGTATATACAAATATGTTTCCTGAAAACAAGTTCTCCATGTATTCTAATAAACGACTCCTTTTCACTCCTTGTATTTGTTTTTCAATAGCTTGCTTGCACAAATTCTTAAATATCTTATGTAACACAATATTACATTTTTAGTTCCACAGGTTGATTTGTAGAACTGTACAAAAATGAGCACTGTTTAAGTTGTCTAATAACAATTTCTTCAATGTTTTCAGATAATTTACATATACACCTTTTAAAGTGTTATAACGTAATTTTTAAGTCTAAAAAATAGTACTGGAGTCTTGTTGTATTACAGTTTTAATAATTTTTATAAAAGCTACGATGATGACTTCTCCATCAATTGGAAAGGGTTTCCCGGCATTTGCATTGATATATCATAGAAAGCCTTTCTACTTTCAACACTAGTTTAAGCAGAAGGTTTAAAATCTAGCGTCGTTCAATTATTAATATTTTCCACATGTTTTTTCCATGAAACTGCTTCAGTTCAGACGGCATTAAACTACCAGACAAATATTTTCTCACATATAAAAACATGGTTGACTTTCATTATTAATAGAAAGAATTAATCCAAATTTTAAATATTCTAGCAAATATTTTCAAAAATTTTTCTTTGCAGTGGTCATTGAGGCAAAATATAAGACTTATTTCATAATAATACGATCAATAAAAATAAAAAATGACAACTTTTACAATAACAAGAAATTATTTAAACAATGAAAATAAAACAACCAGTAAAATATTTAATAAGATGGACACTTTAAAATTTTTTTATTCAAATTGTCGCCAAATAGATTTTATAATATGCGACAGTAGACATAATAAGAATTGTAAAGATAAATAACAACCAATTTAATTTTACATTTAAACAAAACTTTTTTGGTTATCACTATCAAACAAATTTTAAATATTTTAATTAATTAATAAGGATTTTCTTTCTTTTTTTATTGTTTAAAGTTCCCATTACTTTATTTTGTACTCTAGATTATAAATTTAAACAAACGATCTAAAGTGCAATTTTCTCGCTGCTCCGAACGATCCATTGAATTGTCATTGACCACTCTAGCAACTCCCGATAAAGAGAAAAACAAGTTTTTTTTAAATGAATTGTTAAATATTGACAACTAATACGGTGTTAATCATTATATGATTTGCTTTACAAATATAATTTTTGAAAGTTTGGTAATCTTTGTAATAGTTCAAATAATATAGTTTTGGGTTCAAGTAGCGAAAAGGAGAAAATTAGCATTTATTGATGACAAAATGGATGTTACGATGTACACCTACATCCTTATGACGAATTTACGGTCCTCCAAGAAATTGAGAAATAAATTTATTTTCCAACAGGACCACAACCTCAAATATACAGCTGAAAAACAAAGGTTTTCTTTCTCAGAACCCAGACTTAAATCTAATCAAACATTTGTAGTACATGGATCTAAAAATAGGAAACAGAGTCTTCCAACAACAGGATAATTTGAAAGAGTACATTAAATACACAATTTGAATAATATCAGTATTGAAGAGACATTAAAGCTAGTCAATTTTATACCACATCGTTTGGTTGAAGTCATTATAGACAAACCCGTTACTAAAATTAACTGAAATATAATTTGTTAAAAACATTTTCCATTATGATTCATTAGTGTATGTTTATTTTTTTGCAGATTTTTAAACACGCTAAAAATTCTTTTTCACATGTGTGCCACATTTTGTAATTTGTAAAAATTGTGTGGTAAATGTTGAAAAAGTCGATCATCTGGACAGTCAATATCTGGTCCATTATTGTGCGAAAAAGCAATATTTTTTAATACAAGATTAAATGGAGATTCTACCTTTAAAGCAAGTTCGGGTTGGCTCGAAAAATTCCAAGGGTGTCATGGTATCAGAGAACTTGAAATTCACGGGGAAAAACTTTCTACTGACGTACGTTCAGCTAACACTTTCATTGACACATTAAAGGCGTTTGTGGAGAAAGAAGGGTTTGACGAAGAATTAATTTACAATGCTGACGAGACCGGTTTAAATTGGAAGAAACTACCCAACAAATCTTTAGCATCAAGACGCGAAAATACTGCACTAGGGTACAAAACTAGTAAAGAAAGTGTCACCATAATGGTGTGTGCCAATGCAACAGGCAGACAGAGAACACCACTGTTTGTCATTGGGAAATCAAAAACTCCTAGGTGCTTTAAAAATATTAGAAGTCTTCCGGTTGAATATGATTATCAGAAAAAAAGCCTGGATGAATGGGGAAATTTTTAAACGATGGTATGAAAAACAATTCATTCCAGAAGTGAAAAAATATCAAAAGTCTATAGATAAAAGAAGAAAAACATTATTATTAATAGATAATGCACCGTTCCACCCTTCTATAGAATGTTTGAATCAGATCGATGAAATGTTTACGGTAAAATTTCTTCCACCAAATGCCACGTCTGTAATACAACGGATGGATCAGGGTGTAATAGAAACATTCAAACGCTTGTATACAAAACAGATGCTTCGACAATTATTGCTAGCAGACGAAAATAATGAAGAAACAGTTATCCGTTTTCATAAGAAAATAAATTTAAAAGACTGTTGCAACATGGCATCAGAAATTTGGAATTCTTTAGAAGTGTCAACGTTGAAAATATCATGGGACAAAATTTTGAAAAGACCATTAGTATGCTCCAATAAGGCAGTAACAAGTGATTTTTAAGACATTACGGGAGCAATAGTACAACTTTCAATATGTGGTGAATGTGACAAAGAAGATGTCACCAAGTGGTTAAATTGCGATACGAACGATCCTGGATAGAATAGAATATAGAATGTAACTGAAGTCAACTTATGTGTCTTAAAAGTATTCATGATTTGGCAGCTTCAAAAAGAACAGCTAACTTTCAGCAAAAATCTATAATTGAATTTCTAAATAAAGAATAATTTATTATTGAAGATATATGAGATGTAGACAAATAAAAGTTATTCATATTAAGTGTATTCGTATTTCCCTGTCAATTATGATTTTTTCGATTATCCAGATTTTCTATTATCCGAACTACCTTGATCCCCAATTAGTCCGGATAATCGAGGTTTTACTGTATTCCAATTGGAATAGTGACGATATTTAGATTGCTATTTTGTTTAAATATTCGGATTTTATATTAAATAAAAAAAGTATTTATTTGAAAATAGCGTGTTAGTTTTAATGATTATTAACGGCGACCACGCCTAAATCGCAGCTCTGATGAAATAACAGCAAAAGCAGAAAATTGTAGAATCTTTGCCCAAGAATATTCAAGTTTCAATTTATCCAGAATTTTTTTGGAGGAAAAGAAGAAAATGCAAAGGACTGGCTTGTATCTATTGAAGAATTTGTGACGATAAAGTCGCTCAATTTAGGAGCAGCGTTCGATTTGTTACTACATGGAGACGCAAAGAATTATGGAAGATTTCCCCCAGGTAATTTTATTTATTTATCAATAATTTATTATTCAGGTATCCCGAACAATTACATTAAAAACATTACTTTTTAAATATATATCTTATTTATTTAACACGTTGACGGACACTTGCGTCTATAGCCGTCATATATATATATATATATATATATATATATATATATATATATATATATATATATATATATATATATATATATATATATATATATATATATATATATATATATATATATCACTTGTTTCTACTGTCCGTCAATGTGTTAAAAATTATTTTTTCTTTTACTTTTATTCACTTTAATTTCTCAGGCGACATTGTTTTTCAAAATACGTTACATAAATTTACTTTTTTAATTAATATAACCCTAATTTCTCAGTCGATAGCACTTCTTAAAAATATATTACTTATTTTAAATTATTACCCTAATTTTAAATACTTTAATTTACTTAATTTAATAATTACTCATCTTTCTTAATCAATCCATACAATCTTATTCAACCTAAAATGCCGAGATTATTTATCTATAAAAATATATTGACACTAAAATGATGTACAAAAATGTGTTAAACTATAATGAATTTATAAAACTTAGAATTTACTGAAACCAAAATAAGTCTCATTATTATTAAATTTCATTATTACTAAATAGATCCAGAAAGCTTGCTTTGATTTTTAATTGTGAAAAAGTTTTTTCATTCCAAATTTTAAGCTTTTTTAAAAATTACATGAAATTTTTCATTAAAAAATATTTTATTGCTCTTTTAGTGAGAAATATTATTAATTTTATTGAAAATTTAATTCGAAGAAAAATAATTATGCTTTTGTAGCGAAATTATTTTTAGGTTTTTTTTCGAAAATATTAAGATATTTTCATTTAAAATTTATTTTTAAAGCATTTTATCGATTTTAGTCTTTGAATCAGTACTAAAATTTTTATGTTTTTTATTGGGATAAATTAATTAGATTTTTTAATTATTGAAAAAATATTTTTTATTAAGAAATTATGATTATTGTCCCAGAAAAATTACTTTCATTTTTAATCGTGAAAATATTTAGAGTTTTTTCATTTAAAAAAAAATTTTAATGTTTTTAATGAAAAATAATACTTTTTTTTAATTTTTAGGCTTCTTTTATTAGGATTTATTTTTTATCTTTTTAATCGAGAAAAATTCTAGTGAGTTTCACTTAATGTACAGAAAAACCTTTCCAAACCAATTAACTATGTTAAACACTTTAAGAGGTCTCAAAAAAACTTCAAAGGAAAATTATTTCCAAGCCAAATAGTAATACACTACTTTTATGCTACACAAAACTCAATTTTACAATTATTTTACAACAAATATATGCGTATATAAAACATATTTTATTAAAAAAATTAATTGATATCATCAATAATTATAGATAATAAAAAGAAAACAATTGCTACATCAACAAAACTGATAATAGAAGCACAACATGATATTTTAATAAATAAAAAGCGGTAGCATATATTTTGCATAATCGTTTTGAACTAAATTTCGATATCACATATGAATTGCATTTTTCACATTCAGAGCATAATTTTTGGAAATATTATCCAGGGAATAAAACTTTAATTGCTTTATTATTATTATTATTATTATTATTATTATTATTATTATTATTATTATTATTATTATTATTATTATACACAACAAGAATATAAATAAATGTAAAAAAGATGTGTATTTTTATTACTTTTATTACTTTTATTTTATAAATAAGAATTGCAAAATCAAAAATCAATGAGAAAAACAAATAACAAATTAAAATCAAAAGATAACCAAGCAACTGAAAAAACCAAAGACAAAAACATTGAATTAACCAAAGAAGAAGAAATTAAAAGATTGGAAAATTTTATAACAAAATTATCTATGGAATGTTATATCATTAATCTTATTTGGTTCAAGAACGTTCGTGAATCCCATTGAGGTTTATATTTTTGATGTTTAATAAACAGTTTAAAGTTAAACTAGTTTTTTATATTTTATTTTTATTCGATATATATTTTAGTTGTTATACTTGTGAAACATTTGACATACAAACACCCCAGTTGTCCCGAAACAACATTTTTAAAGGTGACTCTGTGGGGCTCGAACCAACCTTCTTATAACATGCATACTTAAACATCAAATAATCACATCTAACGACCACTATCAATAATAGTAACAATAAAACCACATCACAATAATTATTTTTATTATTAATACTATTATTATTATTATTATTATTATTATTATTTTTATTATTATTTTTATTATTATTTTTATTATTATTTTTAAATTTCTATAAAAATAACATTTTTGTTAATCAAAACGTGCTAATCAAATGCAATTTAAGGCTGGTGAATTGAATATTACTAGAAAAACGAGAACAATTTCAACAAGTTATTAATATTTTCAAAAATTATTTAATTATTATCATGTAATTGGGTTCTATCAAAAATATGCACATAATAATTAAAATTCACTGTAGCGAACATGATAAGACAAACAAAACTCACTGAAATTAATTAAATTTACGCTAGGAAATATGTAGAAAATTGTAATGATAAAGGAATTTATAAATTTAGCTTTGAAAATATTATTGCTTAACGTATACCAAGACAGTGATTCCTATATAAATCATTATTTCTAAATTTATTTTTGTCTTTGTCCACACTAAACTGTATAAGTTATTGTAAATATTCTAAAGAAACAATAAAAAATCGGGCGAAATATTTTTTGTAGTAAAATAAGTTTTTATTTTCATAAAACAAATTACCAGGAAAGGATTAATTTTCAATTAGTGAAATGTTGGGCTTAGCTGACACTGTTAATTTTCAATAAATTCAATTTCAAAATTATTAATTTTAAATAGTTATTAATTAAAACAATTTTTTAATTATTTCAAAAATCAAAATTCATTTTTAATATTTGTAAATTTTATTATCACTACTGTCCAAAGATATTTGTCCGAAAATGGACTAAAGACCTAGAATATATAAAAACATTTGATAAATTAATGCTGGGGTTTCTAGTATACCATTTTTAATTTATCTTTAATCTTTACAGAGTTTATATTAAAAATTGTTAATCCGTCTTTATAATTCATTATCTATCTATATTAAAATTTTCAAATAACTATAATTAATTTTCAGCAATTTTTGTGGCAAATCTTTGAAACAATATAATATATTTCAATAATTATTTAACTCAAATGAAAATTATATTTAATGTTATTGAAAACGTAAACTTTATTGAAAACTAACTTTACTAATAATAAAAAGCTAAAAACAAAGTAAATATCACTTACGACCATTACAAGAAAAATAAGAGTAATTACGATCACATCTATCAACATCTTTGTCTATTCTATGCATATTATCAGCCATGATGACCAGTTGATCTTCCTAAAGAATTTTTGATAATGATTACAATAAAAACGTATTTAGAAAAGCTACTTGGAATGCTATATCTTGATTAGTTGACGTTGTAGCATCAAAACTATTATCAGTGGAATAAAAACCAATAGATGGTGTGAGATCTTAATATTTACAAATAAAATATAAGATATTGTTTAACTCATACCACAATTCGAAATAGTTATCGTGCTACCTCTGCGTCGACTATTAGTGATATAAGTCATGGACGGTTCACAAGAAGTACATGAATCAATTTCAGTTTCAGGTGACACAGACAATTGGTTTTTCTCTTCATTATTTACAACTAACGGAGAAATTATCTCATTTTCTCTTTGTTTAATTATGACCTCTATTGCTTTCCAAAGACTAAGACTTTTTTCGTAAAGTAATTCCGTTTTAGAATCGATTTCAGAATTATCTATTGAAGACCATTCATAATGACCGAGCATTCGTGGCCAAACCTAATAATGAAATAAATATCAGTGATTAATAATTAATAAAAAATATAACTTCGTTTCTTAATGATTCTGCACAGCCGCCAAAATATATAAGTCTATATAATTCTTTTTCAGATAAATCCTAAATATTTTGAAATAAAAATCAAATATATAACATAAATATCCAAAGTTTTATAAATAAATGTTCAATCCACAAACAAAAATTTCCAATAGCTTTCATATATTTTCTGATTGCCTTTCCCAACTCTAGTGTTTGTAAATATTTCATATTTTTTAAATGTTAATGAATAATACATATAAATCTTGTTTGGATTATGATTATGGGGGTGAATTGCCATTTGAGATTATTTCTTGGTTCATTAAATATAAGATATGAATTTACCATCATAAAATAATAACTAACTAAAAATGAAAGTAATCTTAAACAATAGTGCCCTCGTAGCAGAACCAATTAAATATAAAATATACAATAAACTTTATAAGCTTTCGCTGAAAGTTTCAAGTTTTATTAACAAAATTGAAAATTTTTGAATATGAAATATTTTATTCTAGTTATTAAAAAAGATTAATTCTTCAACAGTTTCTTGACGCCCTACATCAAATTATTGGTAAGTGATTATTAACAGTATTCAGTCAAATCCAAGAGTTTACCAACATAAAGTTTGACATTTTAAAACAATATAATTTTCAATTTATCAAATTTCCAAAAGAGAATCAAACCAGAGCAAAATATCCCACTGTAAATTATACATTATTTTATCAGTTATTCACATTACAATGTTTCAGTGACACATTTCACATTCTTTAGAAGAACTTACACTTTGGTTTACTTACATTATTAGTTTCCAAATTTCCTAATTATTTTCACAGCTGAATGTTGTTTAAATATTCTATAATACATCTCAATATACCTTATATAATTTTATTTTTTAATTTTTAAATAAGGAAGGCACAGATTTTATATAGGTAAAAAAATTTCGTACCTTTGGGCCCTTGAATTATTTGAAAAATTCTCATTTTACATTAGGAAATTTATACTTTATAATCCAATCATCAATGTCTGACATTGAAAAACATAAAATAAAATATATTTCCATATCAATGGTTTTCTGTCGAAATAGTGAATTATTACAAATTTAATCTCTAATTGATATTTTTATAGTAAAATATATAATTCCAAATTTAGTTGATATAAAAATACAAATGATAACATTTAAACAATAAAATTTAACATGCACATTAGATTTTAATCAGGATTATTATTAATATAAAAAAATTAATTATACTTTATTTAATTTATATTTATCCCAAATTTCCACAGTTAGTCCTTCACTGGCATCACAAGGTACATCGGATTGAACAGAACCCGGATGAACAAGGGTATTACATTGTGTCCTAACAGTTTTCAAATTTCGGTAATAATGCAACCCTAAATTAAAAACACGAAAATTATTGATGAAATAAAAATGTTGAAATGAGACTCACAGCCATAAAATGCTCTAGACAATATTTGCCGCTTCATAATCGAACATAGATTGGTAAGAGAATCATTTAATGAATCAGCTAGATTGGTTTCATTCAATTCACTATCTAAATTCCATTGAATATTATTTTTCTCTCGGTTTTGCGAATCTCCCGAGGAATTCAGTATGTCTTGATTAATTTCACTACCAGACCCCTGAATAGAGCACAATATTTCTATTACTTTTCTAATATTATTTGAATTTACAATAGAGGTTGAGTTGGTTTCATAAACAATTCTAAAAACGAAATCTGACTGAATGCACTCATCATCTTCAAGCACATCATTTTCGGATAACTTTTCAACAGAAGAATTTGAACTAAATCTTAAAGATTTATTGAAACTTCCAAAGAAACTGAATCCCTTAGTTTTATTTGTTTTATATTTATTTTTATCTTCATCCGACAATGAACTGCAATTACTACGCCTTCGGGTTATTTTGGGAAATGATTTTTCTCCTTAAATAATAACAAAAATAATGAATAATTTATACCAAATAAATTTCTTTCTTTAAAAATTATTATCAAAAAATTATAATATATTTATTTCAAAACTAAAACGAAAATAACAAATGGTTTCACCAATCGAATTGTAACATTTTTAACATGATAAATATTTAATTGTCCAGATATTTATTGTTTTCAATATATTTAAATCATCTATAATTAAAGTGCGTAGAAAATTGAAATGTCATCAATTATTTATAAAGAGAACAACAAATTAACTTTCACATAAAATAAAATAAAGGCAATACCAGAAAATGTGTAATCTCAATAAAAATTAAAAATAAAATGTCTTATTTTAATCATTAAATCAGTGGATTCATATAATTTACTTTAATAAAATATTTTTATTATCTATTATATTTATTTACAAAAATAAACTTTATCTACTATTAGAAGCTGCTAAAACATCTTCTAAATTATTTTTTAAATCCGGTTCAAAAGTTAACGACATAATTCCAAGTTTTTATTATATGACATATTGTATAATTTTAAACAAACTTTCAGCGTTGAATAAAATATTTTCAAAACCATTTATCAAAATATTTCAATATTTAAAACATTTATTTAAAAATTTTTCATTAATAAAACTTCTTTTTTAAAAAGCTATTTTAATTTTAAATTAAAAAATTTCAACTTAAAAAATTTAATTTAAAAATTATTTAAAAGTTATTTTAATAGTCAATTACTTACAATTTAAAATTATTTCGATAAATCATTGAAATATTTAACTCTCGGCTGAAAACACCTCACATCACCCTTCTTTAAGAAATTTCTTCATCTTTTCAACATTTCTTTGAAGCATTTTCCCACTGTGGTCTTGTAGCAGATATCGGCGATCATGGATCTTATGCATTATTCTGTATGGCCCTTCGTATCTTTCCTTGTCTTTCGTTCTTGATTCTACTTTTACCAGAACCTCATCTCCAATGTTGAATGATCTCTTTGTCTGCGTTGTTTCTCTTGTATCTTCTTTTTGTGAAATCGTCGCTTTACTATGAAATTGTTCTCGAGCTATTTTTCTTCCAAATATTACTTCTGCGGGACTTCGTCCAATTGATTTCTGAAATGTTGCATTCATGGTAAATTCAATCTCTGGTATGATCTCTGCCTAATCTGTTCTACTTTTTTTCTTTTAATGATGCATTTATATAGTCTCTTATTGTCATGAATTGACGTTCTATCACACCATTTGTATTATGGTGATATGGACTTAAAAAGCATAGTGTAATTCCCATTGATTTTGTAAACTCTTTCATCGTCTTAGATTTCCACAATCGGTGTGAATTTCCTTTGGTGCTCCAAATCTAAGAATTCATTTTTGTAGTATAGTTTCCTTCACCGTTTCTTCATCCTGTTTAGCGACAGCAGCAAGAGAGATATATCTGCTAAATTTATCAATCATTGCGACTATATATCTTTTCTTTCTGAATGTTTCCTGTAATGGGCCACATATATCAATGTACACTTTTACCCACGGCTCCTCTGCTGTCAGCTTTATTGTCTCTTCCATCATCTTTGTTGTCACAACTTTCGTTTTTTGACATACCTCGCATTGTCCAATTGTTTCTTTAACTGATTCTTTTATGTCTCCCATATCGTAATTGTCCGCTAAATATTTTGTCACCTTTTCTGCTCCTGCTTGTGATATCAAAATATGAATACTCTTTATCATTTCTTGTATTTTTCTCTAGGTATCCATATCTTACCCTCTATAGTTTTCACCACGTTGTCTATCAGTATAAATTTCCAACTTGAACCCTGTGCTATTTCCTTTATTATTCGTTCTATTTCTGTATTATCTTTTTGCCACTAATTATCTTCAGCTTTTTCCATAGTGTTTATTCTTCGGGTTTTCATTCTTTCCACTTTCGCGTCTTCGTGTGCCAATAAACATTGTGTGCATGTTCCACATGTATTCCTTGACAACATATCTGCATTTGCATGATCAGTACCTTTTCTATACTCTATTTTAATATCCAGACTACTGAGGTAGTGAATCCATGTCTGAAATTGCGTTGTTATTGGTTTCTTTGTGGATAATATAAAAATGATAGCTTTATGGTCCGTTCTCAAAATGAACCGTTTTCCATATAAATAATGATTGAAGTGTTGACAAAAATAATAGATTGCCAACAACTCTTTCCTTGTTATGCAATATCCCTTTTCATGATTGCTCATTGCATGAGAACCGTATGCTATACCTATTTTCGCACCCGTTGTCGCCTTTCTGTGATAATACTGCTCCAATCGTGTCAAAACTCGCATCAGTATCCTGAATTAATTCTCTTTCGAAATCTGGAAACCGTAAATTAGGTGAGGACACTAAAGCATTTTTCATATTTTCGAATGCGATGTTGCATCCGTCAGTCCAAATTAATTTTTTGTTGTTTAACCCGCATAGCTCTTCCAAAAACTCTTGCCTTTTTTGCGTATTCTTTTATAAATCTTCTGTAGTAATTTTATATTCCTAGGAAGCTTCTCAGATTCTTAACACATTTTGGCTTTTCAAATGATTTAACCGCGTCTAGCTTCGATGGGTCCGTCTGTATTCCATCTTTATTGATTATGTGACCTAAAAATTTGACTTCCTCTTTAAGGATATGGCACTTTTCATGGTTTATCCTAAGACCCGCCTTTCCAATTTTGTCCAGCACTTCATTTAAAACTTCGTAGTGGTGATTGATCGCTTCTGTAAATATCAAAATATCGTCTAGGTATACTGATACATATCTCGTACCCATTATTACTTTTCCCATCAGTTCCTGAAACGCAACTGGTGCCGCTGCTATTCCAAATGGCATTCTGTTAAAACAGTATTGCCCTGAATTGGTTGAAAACGCCGTTTTTAGCTTTGATTCATTTTCTAGTTCTACTTGATAATATGCATTTCCAAGATCTATCGAACTGAAATACTCTGCTCCACCCAATTTATCTAACATCTCTGCTATATTCGGCATATGGAACGCCTGTCTCTCTGTTACTAGGTTTAATTGCCTGAAATCAAGACATAATCTGATATCTTGCTTTTCTTTCTTCCAGAGGCATATTAATGGAGTGTTCCATGGAGAATTACACTTTTTGATAATATTGTTTTCCCATAAGTTTTTTATCGCTTCATCTATTTTACCTTCCAAGTTGACTGGTTGTCTCCAAGGTTTAATATTTATCGGTTTTCTTTGAGTTTCTATTTTATGCTTCAACAGCTTTGTGCAGCCAATGTCCCATTTATCAGCAATAAAAACATTTTGATTCTTTTTTATAATGTTCAATAGTATCGGATTATTTATCTTTAAAGTATTTTTTTGCTCTTTGAATTAGTTCCATCTACGTTATTGTCTTTCCAAATTTGGCTTCGATACTGCATATGTGCTCTTGCTTCGTTTTGTCGACCTCTTCTACTGGCCATTTTAGTTGTATACCAAATTGTTTTTGGAACTCTATACCACCAATTACCTCTGGAGTCATATCGTACTATAGTAAATTTTACCCTTCTTTTCTTGCCATTTATTACTATTTCTAATATTGCTTTACCTTTCGTTTCTAAAACATTATTATTTGCACATCTCAATGTATCAGTCATTGTTGTTAGTTCTACATCTTTAAGTTTCTCAAATTTGCGCCAACTCATGACATTTACTGTAGCTCCTGTATCGAGTAAGCATTCCATCTTTTGGTCTTGTATTCTAATAGTTACACTTGGTCGGCCTTGCATTTTATCATAACTAATAATATCATTTTTCCATTCATCTAAGGTCAGTATTTGTATATTTTCTCTTTCTCTTTCTGCAAAATCCTTTTTTATAAATCTGTTCACTTTCCTTATTACATTATTTTCCTCTTCCGTTATCTCTGTATCTTTCACATCTTTTTCTATAATACATGATATTTTACTTTTATTATAATAATTAATAATTTAGGAGTCAGCATCACTGTTTAATACACTGCCCGACTACCTCCTCTTCTATCGGGGCGTTGATATATGAGTATTCTCTGTATTTATCTTCTATTCTTTCATCACTTGGTTCGTCTATGAATGCTACGTATCTCTTGTCTGCTTGTCTTGTTTCCTTTCTCGTTGCTTGATAACCATTCACTGCTTCGTATCGTTCTTGTTGTCTTCCAGAATTCTCATTGATTCTCCGATATCTCATTCTCTCCAATTTTGTGTAACAATCAGCCTTTTTATGAACTCCCTAGCTACACCTCGTACACCTTATTTTTTACAATCTCTTCTCACGTGTCCCGGGGTACCACACGCATAACATTCGATTACCTTTCTCTGCATCTGTGGACACTGACTTCTTACATGTCCTTGTCTTCCACATGTAAAACATGTAACTGTCTTCTTTCCTATGCAATCTCTACTCAAATGTCCTACCTTGTGACATGTCCAGCATTTGTTCTTATTTCTGTTCGGTCTTTCTTCTCGATACTCTCTCGGCTCGCTATTATATCTTGGTGATACAATACTTCTTGCTTGATTTGTAACCGCGTCTCTGTAATTTCTTGTTATATTCTGTTCTGGTCTTCTTTCTCTCACTGCGTAGATCTCTTCTGCAACTATACAAGATTCTTGATTTTTTTCTTCACTTCCGTTGTTCTTTTGGTGTCACTTAGACCCAATACTCGTTTCAAAGTCTTCTCAGCTGCATAGTGTACCAGCAGATATTCTGTTAAACTTTCCTTGTTTAACTCATTCATCAATATTTCATCGACTAACTCGTCTATGATAGCAAAGTATTTATCGGGCTCTTCACTAGTCTGTCTATAAGACATAGCAGATTTTGAATTCTCTGCCAAACTTGATTTTTTGACGAATGCCTTTCGCAATCTTTCCTTATAATATTTGATATTTTGGTCAACTCCTGTATATCTCTCTCTGATTTGTTTGTCGATCAGTAACTCGATCATCACTTCTTGTCTTGAAGTAGGCATTTGTACCATTTTACAATATCAATCGCATTCTTTAATGAATGTTTCAACATCATCTCCTATATGATAATCATTTGGGAATAGCTTCTTTGTGAAGAAATCCATAGACGTAGTCGACATATTAGAAGCTGCTAACACATTTTCTAAATTATTTTTTAAATCCGGTTCAAAAGTTAACTACATAATTCCAAGAATTTATTTTAATGAAATATTGTATAATTTCCAAACAAATTTTCAGCGTTGAATAAAATATTTTCAAAACCTTTTATCAAAATATTTCAATATTCAAAACATATTTATTTAAAAATTTTTCATTAATAAAACTTCTTTTTTAAAAAGCTATTTTAATTTTAAATTCAAAAATTTCAACTTAAAAAATTTAATTTAAAAATTATTTAAAAGTTATTTTAATAGTCAATTATTTACAATTTAAAATTATTTCGATACATCATTGAAATATTTAGCTTTCAGCTGGAAACACCTCATTACTGATTATATAAAAATATATCCTTTAAATTTACGTCGGTTTAAGTGCGTTAAAGTCAGTCTCTGCCGAATAAATTGATTTTTCAAATATTTGCAATTTTTTGATAAAAGAACTAACAAAATGAATAAAGTAAATTAAGACTTCAAAGAAAAAGTACAGGGTTGAATTTCCAAATACTAAAATCAACGTTCAATTTTCATAAAATATTTTTAAAAATCAGACTAAATTATCTGTATTGATCAGATTTTTAACCGGAATTCAATATAAACGCACAGTAATTTAAAAGATTATCAAAAAGATCAAATCATTCATACCCTGGCACTGTAAAATCAGATTTCAAAGCTAATTTAAATTTCAAGCATACTCAGGCGCGTACGCAGGATGAATCCATAGGGGGGGTTTATATATATTATTTTTATATATATAGAGGGGGGTTAATTTATATATATATATATATATATATATATATATATATATATATATATATATATATATATATATATATATATATATATATATATATATATATATATATATATATATATATCGGCATTCGGAATATTTCTTAAATTGTTTTAAGTTTATATATTTATTAATTATAGTTTTTTATACTGTTGTTGGAATCATGGGGGGGGGGGTTTAAACCCCCAGTAACCCCACCCCCTGCGTACGCGCATGAGCATACTATTTTACTTATTTTATGATTGATAAAATTCACTTTAATCTCAGTATAATCTCATAATAAAATTATCACCATCATCTATCTGTAACAAAGGCGGTTCAAGTTTCCCTGCTGGTGATAAACCACTTTCAAGACATGTCAGAAATTGTAATAGGTGACCTCCTGAAGGGAATCGAATTGGTGGATACTGAACTCCATCTTGGCAAACAAGGGTAACTTTTCCACTTTTGTCCTCTTAAAAGGTTACAGTTAAAATTTTAATAATTTACAAACAAAAAGAACTAAAATTACCATTTTGATGTACATGGAGATAAACAATATTTTCAAACTTTATTAATAACGCACTGTCCCATTGCAATCTAAACAAATAATGTTAATAAAAATTATCGTTAAAACTAATTTCATAATCAATGATATTATTGTCATTAATAATAATAATAATAATAATAATAATAATAATAATAATAATAATAATAATAATAATAATAATAATAATAATAATAATAATAATAATAATAATAATAATAATAATAATAATAATAATAATAATAATAATCATAATAATAATAATAATAATAATAATAATAATAATAATAATAATAATAATAATAATAAAAATAATAATAATAATTCTTAAATTGAGAAATAGTGAAAAATTATCTTCCAAATCTAAAAATAGTCATGATTGACATCTTCCTTACTGTTATTTTAAATTAGGAGAATATCTGTTAAACCTGTATTCAATTTTAATATAATTTTTATTCACTATATTTTCTAATTACATTTTTCTCTTTGGCTGTTGTCTTCAAAAACCTGGGTCAAATTCGTTAACCGATAACCTTTTACTTTATAATTTGAGTATTACAAAATTTAAGTTTATTTAATTTTGAACAAATTTGAAATTAATTATTTTAATTTTAGTCACGCAGCTTTCTTTTATTTATTAAATTAAATTAAAGTGGTTTTCGAAAATATATTAATATACCAAGTGAAGACATTTCATTCTGAAATTTAAGTTTAAACTTTCTTTAAATTCCTATAGATTTTAAGATCTTTCTGCTTGATGATGATATACAACTTAAAGGAATTATTTTAACCGAACATCTTTCAACAACACATTTTCTTAATTAATTTTCATTAATTTTAATTGTGAGAACAATTGCTTTATTTTATCCCAATGATTTCGCAATGGATGAAGCATTCTGTCGATTCAAAATTTTGATTTTGTCTTCCAGTGAATTACATTTTCACTTAAAGAATTTTTAGTCTCCTGACAACTATTTATAAGTACTCTTTACTTATTTTGTTTTATCGTGATGATAAACATGTGTAAAGTAAAACTATCTATATCTAGAATAGGAAATTCACAATATT
The DNA here is from genome assembly GCA_959609185.1 of Schmidtea polychroa. NCBI lineage: Eukaryota > Metazoa > Platyhelminthes > Tricladida > Dugesiidae > Schmidtea > Schmidtea polychroa. The sequence goes on along the minus strand of CAUHTR010007533.1, from coordinate 168,330 downwards.
AACGGTTTTAAATACTTTTCAGTTGCTATAAATTTATATGTATGTACTTGCATATATATTATTGTTATTGTATACTGTGTTATTCAAGAAACCCAAGCGTGGTCTATGAGTATGTCACAATTTGGGTACAGTGTTATAGGGAATCCGTGCTACCGAAGTTCTGTATTATAAATGAGAGTATATTTTGAGGAAATCAGCAGAATATAATTGATAGATAAGAAAAAAATAATTTTTGTAAATATTATTAATGATTTGTGAAGTTCTCCATTTTCCTTAATTTTATAATGGATAATGTTTAGTCAGGCATAATAAAATCTTCAATATTAAAACAAAATCACATTAATTTGTTTTTGTTTAATTTTGTAAAAATTATTTTGTAGTGAAAAATTTCATTGACGATTTTACGAAAATACTTGATCCGTTAAATTTTTATTTGTGATTATTGTGCGATTTGAATTTACGTCAAAAGTTTATCAAATGAATTAGTTAAGCTAAAAAGTATTTTTGAGAATATTTCAACTTACAAATAGAAAGAATATTGGAAACAATTAAAATTACTGTATAAAATGTATTTATTTTATATCTTACATCTTTTAGCCCATTTAAATGTTATATTTAAATGTGATCAAATTTTTAGTTTTGTTTAAAGAAAAGTGTTTCGTGCGCACCGCAAAAAATATTTATTTTCCAATGTTATTGTTTAAGTTTTTCAGTTTTACTATTACTCATTTTAGAAACCAGTAAAATAAATCTCTGAAGATTTCAAATTAAAAGCTGTTTGAATCTCTAATCTATTAGTTGATAAATGGGAAAATACTTATTACTATTATATCAATAAAGAAATTTAAAAAATCCTTTAATAATAAACAAGTTTAGAAACTAAAAATATAGAAAATTAAACATAATGAAAGAAAAATGCAATTTTTTACAGGTTTAAACAAATTTAACATTTAAGTCTTTTAAGTAAATATATAAAATTATCTGCACGCTATTTTCTGAAAAATTATTAAATAACAGTGAAATCCGCTTTTTAAGTGCCCAAAATTTACGTTTTCGCGCTATTAGAATATATTACGGCGCATAATGCTATGATGACTGGGAAAAAATTTCTACCGAAACTTTACAAAATTGCATGGAGCTCGACATTAAGGTGATGACATCTGAAGTTATGGATATCGATAACGAAGATTTGTCCAACGAAGCATTATCTGGCGAAGAAGAGATCAACTTAATCCATCCAACTCCAAAGAGAAAAGATGCTATGAGGCATATCGAGGGCCTTAAAAGATACTTTACTAGCATTGGAAACGTAGAAGATGAAACTTTTTAATCGATTTAAAAATTCGAAAGAGCTGTAAATCAGCACAAAAATATATACCAAACCGATTTTGCGTGATTATCTAAAAAAATAATTTTCAGTTTTTTAATTTTTTTTCTAACGCTGAATCTACGTTTTCCCTCTAATTACGCTTTTTATTAATCCCTTCAAAAAGGTAAAAACGGGGTTTCACTGTAATTCATTTGTCGATAGTGTTAATTATTTCGTGCAATCTTCATTGTGAAACTATGAAAAGTAAAATAAACCCATATTTTCTAAACAAAATTAATAAAAAGGCTATTATTGTTGATAATCTCTTGATGCTTTTTTAAACATTACGTCAAGTTATGGCGAGACTCAATTCATTTTCAACGAAGTTACATTTTTTTTGTCTAACGCGCAGAAAATATTTCCAATAAAATTTTCACCAATAACACATAATAATTATTTATCCTGTAATTCAATATTTTTTTTTAATTTGTATCCAAAAATAACATTAAACTTATAAATACTTTAACACAATGCATAATGATCAATTTAATTGTTTCTAAAGACATAACGTCACAAAAAGGTGGTTAAAATCTTATTCATTCTTCTTAAAATAACTATTGTAAATTTTAAGAATAAATTATTATATTAACTTTTAACGAAAAGAAAAATCATTCTACTAATATTTAAAAAATGAAGTGAAACACTGTGAATGTAAAAATTAAAAAAAAATTTTTATTCATAAAATTTCCTTCACTATTTTACAGTGCTTGTAGTCACAGAAACGGTAAGTACCGGTTCATAATGACAATATAAATTACATTCAACCGTTCTCATAATTATTTAAAATAACATAAAGCTATTCGATATTTCAAAATGTAATTTTTTCAATGAAACAAATAATTTTATGTAGTTTGAGTTAAATTGAATTGGAAAATACTTTTCGGACCTTAGTTAAACCTATTTTGGCCAGAATACTATTACAAATCAATATTATTAAATACATTATTTCTTACACAGTGTGAACTAGATATGAATCAAGAACAAGAACGAATATATATATATATATTTGATAATACAAATAATCCTCGTGCAATGTTGAACCCACAACGTTTATACGACACAGTCTTAGACCTGTTAGAATGTTACCTTATATCTTAAGCGTTTTAATAATAGATATTAGTAGATGGATATGTCCCTTCCACACCACTACCCCCCCCCCCCCGGAGAATTTTTTTGAAACTCGGAATTTTATAACGGACATAAAAATATATAGTCTATATATAGAAAAAATGCATAGTTTCCATGGAAAATGAGATCCAAAGTCTCTAACTTCAACATCAAATGCCTTAATTTAACATCATTCATATATTATCAAACATAGAAAATCTTATATTATAGAAATAAAATCATATTCTTCAACACACGGTGGGACAATGAACAAAAGCTTTAATAAAATATTTTAAAAAATATGAAAGTACTTTAAAGTGAAGGTCACACCACTTGACATAAAAATTTTTTTAATAATGTACTTTAAAGTGAAGGTCACACCGCTTGACTTAGAAAAAATTTTGAAAAATTAAAATGCCTGGATAAATTTGAAAATTTTAAGGTCACACTGTTAAGAAATTTTTATATAAAAATACTTGGAAAAAATCAACAAATTACTAGAAAAAATCACATGGAATATTTACAAAATATTTACAAATCACAAAATCCCCAAATTATTTTTCACAACTCAAAAATTTCCCAAACTCTAAAAAGTCCCAAAATTATTTCCCCCTAATTTTCCCAACTCAAAAAATTCCCAAAATTTCTCAAAGAAAAATTTTAAAGAGAAACTAATTTTTGTTCGCTGCAAAACGGAATTTCACGTGTACGCACATGGACCTATTGTTAATAAGGTCTTAATTGAAAACTCGAAATACAAAAAATAATCACGAAATCTCAGCTTAGGATCGCTTAGTTCTAACTTCTGTGTAATTTTGAATTCATGAAGCAGAAAATTTGAGATTAAATCTAGCCATCAAACAACAGAAAATTTTGAACCAGCATTAGTTTGTTTTCATTGCTTCAAATGTTTTAATTTCTATATATTTTTCATATTTAAAAGATCAAAAATTCAAAAATATTGATGTTAAAAATAAAATTTTTTCTCTTGCTTTATAAATTTTATTATAATTTATATTATTGTTAAAATATTTGCCAACTACAGAAATATTGTGATTTAATTTTATTAATTATGATGAAATATATTCCAAAAATGGATTTCTGTAATTCTGAGAGTATGAATGATTCACTTATATACATTAATAGTTAATCTAAAATGATATCTGCAAAATTAACCATACCTTAAAAATTTAATATTCCATTAATAAATAATTTCAAAATCATACCAAATAATAAATGTCCGTTGTATTCAATTTTCCATAAACGTCTACACTGCACTTTGGTTTTTATTCGAGTTTTAAGATGATTATCGTCATTCAATTGGTCAAATTACAATTTGGTTAATATAAACAAATTTAAGTAGTACCTGTACATAAATTAATTTGTATACAAATGATCTCGATTAAAGTATGGTATTGAATTATTTTAATCTAAATATTTAATTACTACTTTTTAATAGATTATCATAATTGGTTGCATCGGATTGACCAAATTGAATATTTTCAAAAACGTTTCAAAGTGTTCTCGTCAATAGATATGATCAAAATCACACAATAAACCCTACGAATATTAACTATCGTGCTAATTTGTGTGCATTGAAAAGTCTTAAATGTACACACATTATTGCAATCATAAGTTGCGGTGGTTTACAGAGTCATACAAAACCTGGAGATTTTGTAGTTTCGGATCATTTTTTTTGTTGATTGAACAAATAAAAGATTTCCAACTTTCTATGATGTACAACCTATTTCATCACAAGGTGTTCATCAGAATTCAATGAGTGAGCCGTTTTGTGAGATAATCCGTTAGGTATTAAAAATTTTTTTTGATATTTTCAATGTTTGTTAGATATTGTTAAAGTCTGCTGCACAAGTATGTGAGGAAGTCCATAAATCTGGAACATTTGTTACCATAGAATGACCAAGGTTTTCTCTAAAATTTTAGTCAAAGTTTTGGAATCAAATGGTAGCTTCTGTTTACAATGTGACTACTTTTCCCGAAGTGATTCTTGTCAAAGAATTAGGCTTATGTTATGCATCTTTGGCAATGGTGCCTGACTACGGCAGCTGGTTGGATACTTAGGATTCAGTACATGTTCTAAAAGTTGGTCATGTCATGAAATCCAATACCTTGCGTGTGATAAAGATTATTATATTGAATCTATTAAGTTAATTAATGACGAAGATTTATTTGAAACTCTAAATAGAAATAATGTAAATGATTTTTTTTTATTTATTCGAGTGTTAATGTAACAATCATTTAGGATCTTATTGAGCTATATACTGTTTGATACTCCGGACATTTTGATCATTGGTACAATATAAATTATACCTTTAGATGGCAGCCTATCAATTCAATTCAATCATACAAAATTATCCAAATTTGAAATTTTGATAAGTTAAAACAAATATGTTTTTGTAATTTTCCTGATTTTAAAATTATTTGATGATTATAGAGAAAATTTTATTTTTAACATCAATATTTTTGAATTTTTGATCTTTTAAATATGAAAAATATATAGAAATTAAAACATTTGAAGCAATGAAAACAAACTAGTTAAATCCATCTTTAGATCCATCTTTAAATTTGCAGCAAAAATCTTGAAACTAACAATATATATTTAATCAAAGAATTTATAAATAACAAGTTTTAATTAATTCACAAAATCCGCCAATTCCAAAATATTTAAATAACAAGATATCTAACTCTCCCCTTCTTAAGAATTTTTCCACTTCTTCAGCCACTTGATTCTTCTTTCTTTTGTTCCTTCTTGTGAATGTAGTTCGACTCGATGAGGTGATAGAAATCTGGCGATTTTATATGGGCCATCGTATTGCATACCATCCTTGTGTCTGTTCTGCGGCTCTTTACGTACGAGTACCTCCTCCCCACCTCGAAAACACGAGTGCCCCTCTTTGTCTTATCCATAGCTCTCGAAGTGTCTGCGGCTTTACTCGAATTAAATATCGTGTCTTCGATTCTTTCGCTTCTTGATATCTCGGCTTGTTTCAGGTTAGAGTGTAGGTTGATACCTCAAATGGTGATAAACCTGTAGCACTTTGTCGACTGCTATTTATAGTGAACTCTATTCTGGGTAGAAGTTCGTGCTAGTTTCTCTCTTCATATCCGCCTGCCAATGTTGCTGTGATAAGATCTCTTATCGCTCGTATGGCTCTATCGGCTAAACCATTTGATTGGTGCTGGTAAGGTGAGCTGAATTCCTGTTTGATTCCAAGTTTCTGTAGTTTCTGTCTTAGGAAATTCCCTTCGAAATTTTGGCCTCTATCGGTTAAAATGCTCTTCGGTTTTCCAAATCGATAGATCCAACTATTAAGTATTGTTTTGAAAATGGTCCCTTCGTCTTGCTTTGTGATTGCAGTTAAAGAAATCAGTTTACTAAAACGGTCCACCATTACTACCATATATTTTTTCATGGCGTTTATTTCCATGTAAGCCACATCTATAACAATCTGTTCTAGGAATTCAGAGCTATATCTAGGAATAAATGTTTCCTTGGTTCTTGTCTGATCGATGTTTCTTTTAGCGCAGATCTCGCAACATCGTAAACAGAGTTGGATTGTTTCTTGCATTTTCGGACAATAAAATATCTTTTCCATATAATGAAATAATTTCTTAACTCCAATGTGACATAGTTCTTCATGTAGTGTTGTTGTTAACAGGCCTGCAAATGTTTCTGGGACTAACATTAAGATATTTTTGTTCTTTTCTACTGTTATTAATCCTCCATCAATTCGTGTATTTTTTACGTTAAAAGGACAACAATTCTTTTTCTCCCGTGTACATCCATTTTCCAATATCTCTCGCAGCTCTTGAAACCGAATGTCCTTTTGTTGTTGTTCCCATACTTTTCCATAGCTTCTGTTCTTTGGATAGTGTATATATATATATATTTTTATTATTGAATCTATTAAGTTAATTAATGACGAAGATTTATTTGAAACTCTAAATAGAAATAATGTAAATGATTTTTTTTATTTATTCGAGTGTTAATGTAACAATATCTAATCTATATCTAATCTTTGATTTTCCTTGCTTAGCTTCTTCATGTCTTGTTTGACACTGGGTGCAAACCATACTTTTTAATCTTGATAGTCCATCTGCATTTCCAATATTTCCAATCATTTAGTTCAAAATCATATTCCGACAGGTTAGCTAACCATGTTTGGAACTGCGGACTGATTGGCGTTTTTGTAGTGTTCATGAAAACCAATGCCTTGTGGTTGGTGCGAATTATGAATTTTTTCCCGTACAGATATTCTCTAAAATGTATGACGTATTCATGTACGGCGAGCAGTTCTTTCCTGGTTACACAGTATCCCTTTTCATGTGATGACATATGTCTCGAGCCATAAGCTATGACAGATTCTTCTCCATCTTCTGTAATTTGACTCAAAACTGCACCAATGGCTCCGAAACTAGCGTCTGTGTCTAAGATAAAAGTCCTATCTTCTCTTGGAAAATCAAGGATAGGTGCTTCGCACAACCGTCTCTTCAGAGTTTGGAAGCTCTCATTGCATTCTTTAGTCCAATTTATATCTTTATCGCATCCAGATGTTGCAGCGTATAATGGTTCGGCGATTTTGGCATAGTCTTTGATGAATCTTCTATAGTAGTTCGTTAATCCGAGCAACGATCTCAATTGTTTTGAACATTTTGGTACTTCTGCTTTCTCGATCTCTTCGACTTTCTTCCTGTTTGTCTGGATACCCTTCTCGTTAATTGTGTGACCAGGGAAACACAATTCTGTTTTATTGAATTTGCATTTTTCTGGATTTATCTTCAGTCCTGCCACTTGGATTAACGCGGTCTTTTTGACTTTCACCGTATACCAAGATATCATCTAGATAAACTACTACTCCCTTGAATAGCATTCCTTCTAGCACTGTGTGCATCAGTCTCTGGAATGTCGCAGGAGCTGTTGCTAAGCCAAATGGTAGTCTATTGAAGCAAAATTGTCCTTCTCTTGTACTGAATGCAGTCATCTCTTGAATTTCTGGAGCTAACTCCACTTGATAATACGCCTGACCTAAATCGATTGACGAAAATATTTTTGCATTCGCGAGACAGTCTAGTAAGAATTTGGCGTTAGGCATAGGAAATGACTCTTTTTCTGTTATGGAATTTAATCCACGATAATCTACACACATCCGGATAGATCAATCTTTCTTCCCTACTGTCACTAACGGGGCATTCCAAGGACTCTTGCAACACCGAATAACATTTGCTTTCATTAACTCTTTTATCAGTTCTTCAATCCTTTTCTCTATGTGCATTGGTTGACGTCGAGGATGTTGCATTATTGGGCCTCCTGTTATCCGCATCTCATGTCGAACTAAGTTTGTAAATCCCAGATCGAATTTCGATGCCATAAAAATTCCGCCGAATTCCCTGATCATTCCTTCAATATCTTTATTATTCTCACCTGCCATCGCCACTAGTGCTTTATTTATTCTTTCTTCATCAGTGTAAAATTTGTTTATCAATGACGTTTCTATATTATTGATTTTCACTAACTTTACTCCAAACTCTTTCATTGTATCAATGCCCCTATGAATTCGGGTTTGATCTCTTTTACCACTACTACTGTGATCATTTTGGTCTTCTGATTCCATGTGGCCGGTATAGTCATGTATCCCATTGCTTCTTCACCTCCAGTTGAAAAAACTCCGCACAATAATATCATACTACGTTTAAGTTCTGGTTTGCCTATTTTCTCCCACAAATTCTTGCTCATGACTGTTACTGATGCTCCAGAATCCCATAACATCTCTGTTTCGGCATTATTCAACATTATTTTACTCCAATTTCTTCCATCTTTCGTCTGGTACATCTCTTCTTCTGCCTCGTCTCTTCGTCGTTCATTTCTTATTTCACAATTTATTGTCTTGACTCCACCGACGAAATGAAACCCATGGAGTCGCTGATGTTTTTTCCGTCTTCTCTCAATATAGTATATTTCTCAGGGACATTGTATCTATCTTCCATATTGCTGTGATCCATTCTGAAATCCTGGCTGTTCTCGGTGTAATCTCTTGTTTCAGATTTTGAATCTTCTTCTTCTATGCACGCTATTCTTTGATATCGGTGTGGAACATCTTTCCGTAACGAAAAACAATCTCGGAAGCCGTGTCCTTCCTTGCCACATATCAGGCATTTATTTCCCAGTGGACACTCATACCTTCTATGTCCCCTTTCGCCACAGCAAAAACAATCACCTACCGTTAATTTTGGGACCGATGCTTGTGGTAGTCCCCTACTTTCGTTGTACAGCCTCCTTGCAATATTCTTCATGGATATTGTTGGCAGCTTCCTTTCTGAGCTATTCGGGATTCTCGCATTTCTCAAGAATTGTTCTCTTGAAGATTGTTCTCGACGACCATGGTTATTTCCTTCGTATTGTATTGGTCCGCGTATAGGATGTTCATCTCTTCTTGATCTGTGGTGACTAAATGGGTCTTCTGATAGTCTTCTTTGTGATGTTGTAGGCATGGGATCTTGGGTATTCTTTTGAATTCTCATCTTCCCTCCCTCAGTCACGCTAGCGTATGTTCTTTGACCGATAGCTTTAATAAATTCTGTTTTATGGTTTCCATTTTTGTTACTTTCAAAAATTTTCGCCAATGATCTCGTTTCTTCAATTTTTGTTTCTGGTTTCGTCAATAGTATCTCTCTCAGTCTCGCATCGCGTGCTTTATTTGCGATGAGATCTTGAACAATATCTTCTTCATGATTGTCCTGAATTTATAACTTCAGCTAAAGCTTTCCTTAGCCGTATCTCAAAAGCTGCAAACCTTTCATCATCTTCCTGTTCCATAGCTGCCAATTCTCTGATTTTGTAATTGTGAACGTATTTAAGAACCACGCTTTGGCTTTTATATCTGTTGTTTCTGTTTCTCTGACGTTTCCCCACAATGTCTTTGCTTCTGCCACTAATAACACATCGAAAGTGCTTGTCAATCGCTGTTCATTTGTCAGCAACCATTCTTCTATATCCCTGATCCATTCTTCGGCTTCTTTTAAACCTTGTCCATCATAACGTCTGATGTTCAGTGTGAGCATGTCTTGGCATGATTTCGGTAGGCATTCCATTAGCGATTTTGTCGATTTCGAAATGGCGTTGATATTTTGATTTTCGGCGTGGTCGCCAGTTAAATCAATCTTTAAATTTGCAGCAAAAATCTTGAAACTAACAATATATATTTAATCAAAGAATTTCTAAATAACAAGTTTTAATTAATTCACAAAAACCGCCAATTCCAAATTATTTAAACAAACAGATATCTAACTAAACTAATGCTGGTTCAAAATTTTCTGTTGTTTGATGGCTGGATTTAATCTCAAATTATCTGCTTCATGAATTCAAAATTACACAGAAGTTAGAACTAAGCGATCCTAAGCTGAGATTTCGTGATTATTTTTTGTATTTCGAGTTTTCAATTAAGACCTTATTAACAATAGGTCCATGTGCGTACACGTGAAATTCCGTTTTGCAGCGAACAAAAATTAGTTTCTTTTTAAAAATTTTCTTTGAGAAATTTTGGGAATTTTTTGAGTTGGGAAAATAATTTTGGGAAATTTTTGAGTTGGGAAAATTTGGGGGAAATAATTTTGGAACTTTTTAAAATCTGGAAAATTTTTGAGTTGTGAAAAATAATTTGGGGATTTTGTGATTTGTAAATATTTTGTAAATATTCCATGTAATTTTTTCTAATAATTTTTTGATTTTTTCCAAGTATTTTTATATAAAAATTTCTCAATAGTGTGACCTTAAAATTTTCAAATTTATCCAGGCATTTTTATTTTTCAAAATTTTTTCTAAGTCAAGTGGTGTGACCTTCACTTTAAAGTACTTTCATATTTTTTAAAATATTTTTCTAAGATTTTTATTAAAGCTTTTGTTCATTGTCTCACCGTGTGTTGAAGAATATGATTTTATTTCTATAATATAAGATTTTCTATGTTTGATAATATATGAATGATGTTAAATTAAGGCATTTGATGTTGAAGTTAGAGACTTTGGATCTCATTTTCCATGGAAACTATGCATTTTTTCTATATATAGACTATATATTTTTATGTCCGTTATAAAATTCCGAGTTTCAAAAAATTCTCCGGGGGGGTAGTGGTGTGGAAGAGACATATCCATCTACTGATATTTTATATAAAGTTAAATCCAACACTTATTTTGGCAAGTTAGGAAACTATTGCAAGGATGTAGATAGGATACAAAAAGAGTTATGAAAGAGTCACAAGACAATTGAATTATTTGTAATGAGAATTAGGAAATTTATGTCTAAAATATTTCAAGTGATGATGAGTTTTGGTAACTCGCCAATAAAATAATATCTACGATATGCTATTTTTGAGGATAAAATGTGTATTTTATAAAAATAAAAAATTATAAAAATTTTTAATTTTGTATAATTTGTCAAAAACTTTTCAAAATGTACAGAGTTTTTTATAATCAAAAGACTAAGATTCATAATAGGAAAAGTTTCAAACCAGAAAAATAAAATTAGATACAATCAAAAAGACACTAACATAATATGGACTGGCTAAAAAAATTCGAGACATGATTTATTTTTATCGAAAATCTGCAAATAAACTAAACTAATGTATTCTCATATTATAATCATATGACCAAGAAAATAAAACAACAAATCACTGGAAACCAAAACAAACAATATTCCAAACAGCCAATTGAAATAAAAAATTATTTTATTTTTCTTCACCAATAAAATTTTAATAATTCTAAAATATAAAAATTTACTATTTCTTATCTAAATATCGTTATTGAAAATTTCTATTAATTATCAAACAATTTATTATAAAATTTAATAATATTTTAAATAAAGGAATTTTAAAAAGAAATATAAATAAAATAAATTGTAGATTTTGTTAAATTACATAAATTAATTTTATTTTAATATATTAATATAATAATTTCAAATGTGAAAAATAATTTACTGACCATTAATATAAATTTTATTAACTTATTTAAGTACAATCCCAAAATAAATTTAAAACTCTCCAAAATGGCCTGTTTTTTATTCGTAGGTATTTGAAATATTTCGGATATAAAGTTAAAATAATAATTCAAGAATAATGTAGCCTTAACTCCTAATTAACCGAATTCCCAGACAACGAAACGCAACAGTCATTGTTAATTGTTTGCAAAATTGAAAAAAATAAAAGCAAATTTGTAAAATTGATTGAATTTACTAATTAAAATACTTGTGGGGAGGGGGGGGGGGTATTTAACCATCACTTGAAAAAAAATTGCAAGTTATAATCAAAGTATAGTTAATCACTAATTTTAATTGATGCTCAAGACATTATTTTGATTTAATAATTCTACTATACTAAATTGCGCATTTTTTAAAAGTATTATATTTGTCAAAAATAGTAATAATTTTCATTGGTATATTGAAAATTTTCGATATGATGAGTCAATTGTAGAAAATTTAATTAAATTATTTTATTACTGATAAATCCAAGTGATAAAAAAAGTACAGACAATATATATATTTTAAAAAGAACTATACAAATTTTCGAATTTTGAAAGTTGAAAGAGTGAAAAAATATTAAAGTGTAATCTGTTAAAAAGTGAAAACTATCAAATTATTCGGCTGAAAAGAAATTAAATTTGTTTTTGATAATATACTGATAACAAAAAATACAATGACACAAATTAAGTAAATGCAATATTTCCAATCGCAACTAATGCTCTTTATTTCATTTAGCAAAATAATTCTGATTTTTTGATTGATAACTCGAGACACTGCTCAATTGATATCAGTTGAATTTGTGAAATTTTATTGCGAAACAAATGTTTTATTAAAAATAAAAATCGCAACGTGAAGTTTTTCATAATTATGCAGGTGCAATAAGACTACTTCTTTAGACAAACATTGGACACATTTTCTAAAATTTCGCATAAAATAGTATGTAAATACCCCCATTATATGCAAATATTGAAGAAATATGATTAAAATATTTGAATTAGAAAACCTTATTAAAACAAATGGCGTACAAAATTAAGGAAACTAATGATTTTCCAACTAAGTACTTAAATTATTAAAATTAGTATTAATTTCATTAAAAATTACTGTGATCAACTAAATTTTGATTTAGTAAACAGTTTGGTATGGAATTTCAAAATTACAAATTCCAAATACCGATATCCTTTGACATTATTTCAAAAATTATTTCAGTTAGGATTTATTTCAATTAACTCAAATAACATATAAATATAATTTTTATTATTTTAAAAATTTCAATTAAAATTAAAAATTTCATTCACATTTTACTTGTGCAGGTGTATTTAGTTCTAGAGATTAAATTGTTACAGAAAACCACTTGAATAAAAGTATTCGCAAAAGCACTTATTTGCAAAAGAAATTTAATTTAAGCAATAACTATAAATTTCAATTATGAAAAGAAAATGTATTCAAAAACTTACAATTTCGGTGAATCTAAAGGCAATTGGCTAAGAATCTCATTCTCTTGATAAACTAAATTTTCATTTTCATTTTCATATTCAATATTCTTGTTAGACTGATAATTCATCAACTGATTTGGGGTCCATTTGAGTCTTAGCTTGTCTCCAAATGTTTGATGCAACGACAGATACCCTTGCATTTCATTTAAATCATCTTTCTGATAATTTATTAAGATTAATTTTAGATAACGCTTTAGAACAGAAATGAGTAATTTATTGATAATGAAAAATTTAACATTTCCTTCCAAGTGATAAATATCAATATTTTAGTAAAGTATAAATAAAACAGATGCTACTATTATCATATTGAAATTTTAATCAGATTGTATTAAAAAAGAAAATAGTGAATGCTTTCTTAATTTACACAATATTTTGGTAATATGCTAAGCTCAATGAAAATGTCAAATATAATTTTCTGCGGCATTTATAAGATTTATAAGAAACAATTTCTGAATATTTTCATGGTAAAAAAGAAAAATCGTTTTGAAAACTCTTGTGAACTTTTCCATTGGGTAAAAGAGAGAGAAAAACCTGTTGATATGCCAACCGACTCCTTATATACATCAATATACCTGTGAAAAATGTAAGCCGAAACAAAACCAAAGTACAGAAACAGGTTACTCCATAACGATTACTGCAGATATAAATATGCTTTGTCATAGAAAAAACAAACACAGCCTAGTCATAATTCATTTTTTTATTAAATTTCATTTGAAAGGTGTTTTCAGCCCATAATAAATATTTCGAATATTTTGTTAAAATAGCTTAAAATAAATTGAAATAGTAAATAATTAAATTGTTAAAATCAGAAATGAAATTTAATATTAAGTAATCGCAAAATATTTTAATGTTAAAGTTTGAGTACGTAAATATGTAATTTTACAGTGTTTAGTAATAAATTTTAAAATATTTTTCATATTTTAAAACGTTTTTGTTAATATTAAAATTTTAAATATTAAATTCATTTAATGTTTTGAGAAATATTTGATTCGAAGCTGAAAATTTGCTGTAAAAATCTTTTTTAAAAATTAAAGTTATTGCGGTATTATTAAATTTTTACATATACGCTTGAAATAATAGAAGAAATAATATACTAATATAATAATATAATTAATAATATAATTAACAGTATATATAATAATCCCATTATATAAGAAAATTCGATTGAAACCGCGAAAAGTGAAAGCCTTTAATTACCTGTAGTGGAAATAGAGGAATAATAGGAATATTTAAAATTCTTAAAATATTAAAATATAGGAATATTTAAAATATACTTGAAAAATGTCATTTTTATTTTACATATCATACTTTTTAATGTGAAAGAAACATTTTAACTAAAAAATTGAGCTTATATTAACATATCAAACCATATAAAAATTCTAATCAAGTTCAAACACAAAACTTGATGAATATTAATTGTAAGAATATAATTAAATTAATCTATTAAATAATTAAATAAATGAAAATAAAATAAAATATTAAATGAATGCATGTTGTGGATCGATGTGGTATACGAATTCCTTATGATTACATTACTCGACTTTGAATAAATATCCTCGTGAATATTTGTTTAACTATTGTAAAGAAATTGCATTGTTTTTGAAATTAATAAATAGTAGTATTTAATTATGGATGTTATAGATAGTTGAAATAGAAGTTGAAATCAAAAATAAAATTGAAAGTTAAATAAGCATGTGTTGATAAGTTCAATGTGATTGATATAATTTTAACTGGTATAAATATTTATATCCGTATAATTAGGCTGAGAGTGTCCCTTTGATTAATTAAGAATTGAATAATGCTTAAACTGATAAAATAAGTGAAAGTTATTTGTCTGCTACTGGTTCTATTATATAATGTTTTAACGTTTTCTGAAGGTTTTCAAAATTTTTAAAAATGATAGAAGTGTCACTGTTGAAATTATTTCGAAATCTTATAAAGTTCGCAATATGTTCAGTAATAAATCTGTAACACCCTTTGGTTTATGTTCAGATTTCGTATACCATATTATTTATACTTGGTATCATGCCACATACATTGGAGAGGCTGCCCGTCATCTCTGTACACGAGTTCTAAAAAATACCCGATTGAGTGGAAATATTTATATTATTGAGCATAATAAGACTTGCAAGTAAAAAATAGATAATTCCAATTTTAAAGAATTATCTAATGATTATAAGAACTTTTTTCAATTTTCACCTCTGATTTCCTTTCAATTGACATTGTATTTATTAAAAAGCTTGACTATGAATAATAGTCAATTTTTTAATAAAAACAATGTCAATTATCTAAGGGGTTAAAAACTATTGGGAGNTCGTGAATTTCAAAAAAAACATCGATATATTTACCGATTTATAGTCAAGCTTTTTAATAAATGCAATTAATAAATATATAATATGATGATTTCTTGGTAGCAGCATTTATTGTTTTGTAATATATAATAATTATTATAATTATGTAATTACTAGTAAACCTATAAGTATAATAGTTTTTATTGACATTTTTAGTGCCTGGTGATAAAAGTCGAGCTGTCGAAATAAATTGCAAAAATATATTAATAAAAATGATGTTCTCTTATTTGTTTTAATAAATTACCATTTTAATTTAATAGTTTATTTAAATGGAAACTATTTACAAATCTTTTCAAATAATACACAGCATTTATTTAAAATATATTGCAATTAAATCAGTTAAATAATTCTTTTTGATTGTTTTTAACTTAACTTTTTAATGTACATAAAATTAAGCTATCTAAAAGCAATTTTTCTTTTAAAAACAAATAAATAATTTTTTCTACTAATTTTTGTCAATCATAGTTTATATTTTTCTATAGTAATTTCATTTCTTCTGCTGTTTTATTTGTTTTCAATGATTTTTTAAGTTACAGTTTGAAATCATTAAGGCTAGAATAAATCTTCATTTAATTTCCAAAAAATTGCATTTAAGTGTTTTTAAGTTGCGTTTATCTTAAATTTTAATTGTATATTTGAATTCCAAAGTTTGGAGCAATAATACAAATATTCTTTTGCATTAAAATGTGTAGGACAATTTTGTGAATCGAAATAACAATCAGTTTAATCCAATCAGTTGAAAGTAAAATAAATGGTAATAAAGTTTAACAAAATTTCCCTTATCAAGTATGTAAATCGCCATTCAGCTGTTTATTCTTTATTCAATATTTTATAACATACTATAAACATTCATTTAATTACATTTATTAAATGTTTTTAATAAATCATATTAATGTTACTTTAAAAATCGGTATTTTTGCGAAAGCGATAAAACAAATATGATATATTATGTCACTTGAACTACTAAAGTTAGTTAATTAAATTAATCGGTTAAATTCATTCATTAAATTAAAAAATTTCCGTTAAATTAAAGAATTTTGGGATAGCAACATTTCTAATAAAATAAGATTAAATTTAATTTTGAAAAAAAATACAAACAAATACTTTCGTATTAAATAAAAAATAATTACAAGTCTTACTGGTTGAACTATTACATTATTCTTGCCATAGAGCAAGATATTTTTCATGTTTTGATGAAGTGATTCAACGTAATCTTTCGCCAATGATTTATTTTCTGACACATTCCCTGTAACTGGTTGGCCAGTCATAGTAAAAATATTTCCAAATGTACAATTTGTCGAGACATCTTGCATTCTTAATGAAGGAGAAGTGTGATGTTGAATCTTTAGGTTAGGTTTGTTTTTAATGGAACGCGTAATTTTCAAGCCAGATTTATAAATATTTCGATCTAAATGATTAGCCCAGGCTCCTTTACTGTGAATATTGTGCCGGTCCAGGAGTTCAGAAGCATCTGGATCAGTCCACAAATGATCACTAGGTTTGACTAAACTGAAATCCAAAGAACAAGGTCCGGCTAAAAATTATAAATTTATTGCTTAAATATTTTGTATAAAATATATTTTTTGGAAGATTAATAAAATAGAAAGCTTTAGTGGAAAATTACTCATAATTTGATACTATAAATTATTAACTTGAAAAAAAAGAAATGCTATCACTAAATATTTGTCCGTCGTCAAAACAGTAATGTGATTGTTTTGAATCAAAAATATGTTTTTAACAATTTATTATTAGTAGTTAGAACATTTGATTCCATTCTAAGATTTATTAAACAAAACATATGGTTAAAGAATTTTTTAAATAGTAATATACATTGCGTAATTACTAATAAATTGTATTGGATTACACAATGTACGCTAAACTGATTGCTATTTGGTCTTTGACCTTTAACTCTAAAATGCATTCTATTGCATATCTGCAACAATTTATTTAAGGGATTATATCCATGCAATAAAGGAACTCTAATACAAAGTGTTGCATAAGCGTAACAAAACGCCGAGCCATTGTGTTTTCAAATTATTTTATTAGGCTCTGTACGCGTTACAATTTAAAAATATTTTTATTTTTGAATTTGGAAAAATAATTCATTTAAGGGGTAATAAAGTAATAAAGTAATGATATTATTTAAAGAAAATAAATTATTATTTATATATAAACGGAATCCATAATAGAAATTTCAATGATGTCCAAAATTTTACACAATATGTTTGAACAAAAATTAATTATTTTTACGAAGATTCTTCAAAAATCGATTTTGAAGTGTAGCAAAAAATATGGAATTTCAACATCAAACTATATATAATTTTTTCTAATTTTTGCTATAAATTCATAACAGAAGCTATTTAACTATTTCAAGATCGAATAATAATAAATTTTAACTGCTCTCTTATAATAAGCCTATTAGTAAATTAATTGTAATGAAAATTCTTACATCTTGTGTCGCGTTATAGCTTCATTCAACCCAGACAAATTTGATAACATTCAAGTATTTTTTTCAAGAGAAATTTTTTTGAGGAATTTCATTTTCATTTATTTTGTGTTTTTTCAGTTGATTGTAATCAACCATGTCAGAAATGTCATTCTCGGTGCAATTTTGCCAAAATACAACTTTTCTTGTCCAGCTGAATTTCTGTTATCATTGTAAATTTTTATAAGGACATTGAAATATTGATCTGTGCTTAAGGGTTGAAAATAGGAAGTAACATTTATTTTCAAAATTATGTCTACATTAGAAAGTTAAAAATTGGTTATCCTTGAATCACTTTGTATATCAATAAGTTTTTAAATTTTCATCTTTGCAAATTGTATAAATTGTTAATTTTTCCTTAAAATAATAATATTAATGCCATCTGAATAAGTATCTATTAAATTACTAATAATGTTATCGTGTTCTTTTTGTAATATATTTTTATAAGTATAAGAATGTTAAAATTCCAAATTATTTCAATGAGGTCCCCGGTTGTTATTTACCTCAGGTAATTTGCCTTTTATCCATCTGATATGAACCCAATGCTTACAGTAACAATGAAGTGTACACAAATATTTTCGTTTTAATCTTCAATGTATCACAGATAGATTACAGGATATTTCTCAAATTTTCTTGGATCTTGTTGCATAATAATTTATACAATTAAAATGCTTTTATTTTATTTGAAATAAATTACACACATTTTTACTATTTTACTGACAACTATATAGTTCAAAATTCAGTTCGAAACCGTCAAGATTCGCTCAAATGTCAAAAACACATGGAGTTATTGACATAGAAAACAATTAAACAATTACGCAAAACGAAAAGTTTATTTGCCAACTTTAGACATAATAAGTATATAATAAGAATTTCTTTCAAATTAAACTCAAAAAAATCAAAAAAGCAGATTTCAAAATTCGCAAATATCAAAAATACAAATGCAACAATTAGATGAGAAAATTAATGGACAATAAAATAGAAAAATATTTTAATTAGTTTTATAATCATCTGAAAATTTTTAATTTATATTTCTAATGGAAAGGATGTTTGCCAACATTCTCTAATTCCATATTTGATTTATTATCCAACCGTTCCAACTGAAATGCGTGTATTCGATTGAAATGGTTCTCGGATTCAGACTAAACATACGAAATGAAAAAATCCAAAAATTTAGCGCTAGTGTGTGTGTGTGAGTATGTAACAATTAATTAGTAGATTTTAGACATTTCTGTGACGATTAGTTGTATATATTTACTAAAAATTTAAACGATTTATCCCTGAAATTTTAATTTAGTTTTTATATTTTAAGCCAGTAATTGTTGAAAATAAAATCGGCAAAATCGTTAATTTTGAGAAATTTATATATGAAAGTATCTAATTATATGATCACCAACAAAATATTTTAATCAAGTATTATTAGACAAATAAATAATGAGAAATACGAACCAAAAATACTTTGTAGGTCTGTCCTAGCTTCAAACAATTTTAAAATGACCCCCATAATAATGAGTTTCAAAAACTTTGTCATTTGATAAGTATCCAATTTAAGATGAATCTTTCAGGAAAAATAATAAAATGGAAGGTTTATCCAATTTTAGCATATATTTCATATACAATAATAGTGCCGCGGGGGCGCTCCAAGCGGGCGTGCAACGCGTGCGTGGCACGCAGGCGGCCGTTTGAAAGGCGGCAAATTAAAAAAATGCATTTGCAAAAACAACAATTTCATTTTGTAAAATTCATTTTTTCATTTTGTAAAATAAAAAAAAAGTTTCGACTATTTTGTTACTGAACGCACACAGTTTGTGTAGTATCATTGAACGCACTCCATTAATTTTTATATATCTGTCTTGGCTTGTCATTGACAAATACTATTACACTAAATAACTTTGACAAGTTGTCAAAGTCATTTAGTGTTTTAATTTTGGATTCAAAACAACATTAATATTTCCAGTTTTTAAATTTATAAAAATCAATAAGATTTTTATTTTAAAAAAAATAGAGATATATAATATTAGATTAGAAAGCAGGATTGTATTATAGAATTTGGTAAGTATAATGCAACTTTTTCTATATTTTTGTTAAACATAAGTGTTATGATGTACGTTAGATATTTATTATTTGTATTATTTGCACCATTAGATATGACCGGAAGAAAAACAAAACGTTTATCTGGCGCACAATACAAAAAGCAGCGTTTAAATAAACTGAAATCAATGCAGAGTTTGAAGAATTCGCTTTCAAAATATTTTGAAAATACACCAACAGCGTCGTCAAGCACACCTATAGAAATAGAAAATAATGTTACCATATCTGTTGACGATAATAAAAGTTCTAGCGATAGCGATGAGAATGAATATGAAATTTTTACAGAAATTCGGTCTGAAAATTCATCTGTTGGAAATTCATCTGACAAAAATTGTGAAGCAAATATAATATTGGACGATCCAGGTATGTGGGCAAATAATATATCAAGTATTACCGCACGTAACCTTGTTGAAAGAGGACCGATTCAAATAAAAAATTCGAATTTCCATTGTCAAGTGGGCGTAAATTTTCAAAAAGTATTATTTAAGACAATTGCCGAACGGAGAAGAAACACAACGCGAATGGCTTGTGTATTCAATTACTAAAAATTCTGTGTATTGTTTTTGCTGTAGGATATTTGATTTCAGTGATAAAAGCAGTCTATCCGATTCATCTGGTTTTTCTGATTGGCAACATTTATCGTTAACTTTGTCTCGACATGAAAAAAGTCAGTTTCATAATGAAAATATAAAAAAATGGATATTGTTAAATAAATCATTAAAAAATAATACTACAGTTGATAGTGCGAACCAAAGACTATTACAAGCCGAACGAAAGTATTGGTATGAAGTAATTCAACGAATAATATCTATTATTCAATATCTTTCTAGGCAATGCCTTGCCATAAGAGGAAAGTCAAATCAATTATATGCAAATAACAATGGAAACTTTTTGAAAGCAGTAGAAATGGTTGCCAGATTTGACCCTATTATGCAAGAGCATGTACAACGGATTGAAAAGTCTCGAAACAATTTGAAATATATGCCTCATTATTTGGGGGATAAAATACAAAACGAAATTATCAATATTATTAGCACAAGTATTAAAAACGCTATATTAGATTTAATTAGAAAGCAAAATATTTTTCAATTATATTAGATTGCACACCAGATGTTAGTCATACTGAGCAATTAACTATTGTAATAAGAATTGTGAATTTGGAATCAAAAAAAATTGAAATACGTGAACATTTTTTGGGTTTCTATCAAATAACAAATACTACCGGCGAGGGGTTAACCGAATTTGTTTCAAAAGAACTTTCAAATCTAAATTTAAATATTCATAATATGCGTGGACAGGGATATGACAATGGTGCCAATATGCGAGGAAAGCATAATGGCTTACAAAAAATAATTTTAAATATCAACCCGCGAGCATTTTTTGTACCATGTTCTGCTCATAGCTTAAATTTAGTTGTTAATGATGCGGCACATATTTCACATGAAACAGTAACATTTTTTGATTTAGTACAAGAAATATATGTAGTTTTTTCGGCGTCAACTAAAAGATGGGCGATATTAGTAAAATATTTACCGAATTTAAAATTAAAACCCCTGAGCGATACAAGGTGGTCAAGTAGAATTGATGCCATACAACCACTAAGGTATCATACTGAACAAATTTATAAATCTCTTCTTGAAATATCAAATGATCAATTGATTGATTTTAAAACCAGACATGTGGCAAATTCTCTTTCACTAAAAATATCAAGTTATCGTTATTTATGTTCCATTGTTATTTGGCATGAAATTTTGATGAAAATTAATGTTGTTAGTCAAATATTACAGAACCCAAACACCGACATCAATAGAAGCGTTACCGCGTTAGATGATTTAATAGTTTTTTTAAAAATTGTCGTAATGATAATGGATTTGAAAAAATGCTTACATCAGCTAGTGAATTAGCCGAAAAATTACACGTAAAACCTAAATTTCCAGAAGTTTCAAGTTAAAGAATAAGAAGAAAAACAACAAATTTTGATTATGAAGGCAAGGATGAACCAATATCGACCAAGCATTAGTATCAATTACAACAAGATTCGAAGCGTTAAAATCGTATAATGATATATTTGGATTTATGTATAATATTAAAGATATAACAGAAGAAATACTTTTGAAAAGCTGCAAAGATTTACATTTGAAATTAACTGACGAACAAAGAAATGAGTCCGATATTAATGGAATTGATTTATTCGAAGAGATAAAAACTATAAAGGTATTTTTAAAAGAAGAAGATATTAAACCTCAATCTATATTATTATATATTTTACAAAATGATCTTCAGGCAACATTCCCAAATATATTTATTGTGACAGAATTCTATTAACATTACCAATCTCAGTTGCAACAGGTGAAAGATCGTTTTCAAAATTGAAGATAATTAAAAATTATTTACGATCAACTATGCTCCAGGAACGTTTAAGTCAGGGATGGCAAATAGGTTTTTATCAAAGTGCCAAAATAAACTAAATTTAAATTCAATTTTTTTCGCGTGCCCTCGTAACTTTTATTTGTTATATGTACCTATATATACATTTTTTATTCATTTTTTTATTCATTTTTTTATTCACAAAACAGAAATAAATTTCAATATTTGAGTTCATGTGATAATATTTATCCAATATAAAGAAATAGTAAAAAAAATTATAAAGTTTAATAATAAATTTAATAAAAAATTCTTAAATTTTGTTAGAAGTTTTTTGCTTCATATTACTTGCAAGGTTTTTAATATCAGGATGGTATGTTGTCGATTGTAAGGTAATACAAGCTGCTGAGTCTTCTTCTGTTAATCTGTTTCTTGTCTTTGATAGTACATGATTAAGTACAGAAAAAAGACTCTCACAGTAATAAGTGGATGCGAAAATGGTTAACATTGCGATTGCTAATTTTTTTACAGAAGCAAATGCTTCTGGCATACTATTCCACACTTCCAATATCAAGTTTTCAATGCGGCATTCCGACTCTCCATCCTGTGACAATCGATGATATTCCAATTCTTCTATATTTTTTCGCATATTCACAAATTTTTGTGTCCAAATAGGATTAGATTGCAAATCTACTGTCTGCATTTCTAAATTTTCTAATTTCATCCAATTAATAAGGTTGTTATCGAAATCCTGTATATCGAATAAGTCCGGATAATTTACAATTTTCAACAGCCTATCAATTCTTTTAAAATCTTTAAATCGATTTGAAAATTGTTCTTTTATAGTTTCAAGAACTTTAGAAAATTCGTAATTAAAATTCCAATTAGTTTTTTTGAAAATTGTAGATTCATTTAAAAAACTTTTAAGTTTCGGAAAATTATTATGTTTTCCAGATGCGATATCTCTAGCAAAAATATCTAATTTAATTTCAAACCCCTTTATCAATCCAAACATAACTTCAATTGTTTTTCCTCGTCCTTGCAATTTTTTATTAAGAACGTTTAAATGTAATGTTACGTCGGTAAAAAACATTAATTTTGTTAACCATTCTGTATCATATAATTCTTTAAAACGATCCCTGTCGAATTCGTGTAAAAAAAGTCGAATTTCTTCCAAGCAATTCACAAATCGTTCTAAGGATGTCGCTCGACTTAGCCAACGTACACTATTGCACATTAAGAGAGTATCGTATTCGCAATCCATATCATTTAAAAGTTTTTTAAATTGTCTTTTATGCATGTCGCGTGCAACTACAAAATTTATGATTTTATTAACTTGTTCTGATATTTCTTTGAAATCGCTAGTTCCGAATTTTGCACAAAGAACTTGCTGATGAATAATGCAATGAAAGCCTATTATTGGATGACCAACTAGGTTTTGAAATAAATTAACAAAACCTATCTCTGGTCCAGTCATATTAGGAGCTCCATCTGTCGTTACAGAAATGATTTTTTTAATATTTATTTTAAGTTTGTTTAATTCATTGAATACAACTTCACAAATATCACTACCTCTTGTTCTTTCTGGGATATTTGCTAATTTTAAAAGTTCTTCGTGCATTTCATTATCTTTCGGATAACGTGCAATGATTGCTAATCGGGCAGATGACTTAATATCTGTTGATTCATCGAGGCAAATTGAAATGTAGTCACAGCTATTAACATCGTTGTAAAGTTGATCAGAAATATTCGCACTTATTTTTAAAATTCTATCTTTAACTGAATTTCGGCTTAGCTGGACTTCTCGAATTCTTTGAATAATCTTTTCTTTATTATTAAAATCTTGAAACAAACTTTCGGCCGCTTTTAACATAACCGTTTTTACAAACTCTCCATCAGAAAATGGTTTTGATTGCTTAGCAATCAAATAAGAAATTTCAAAACTAGCTTCTGTAACATTGCTGTGGTTTTTACAAATTTTGATAATGAATTCGATTGATTTTCAGCTATCTTTAATCGTTGAGAAATTAGTTCTTTTCTTTCTTCAATATTTTTTTCGGCAATTTCTTTATGGTTGGTTTCAAATGTCGCTTAATAGAAGACGTTCGACATACAATAATTTCAGAGCACAGACCGCACCGACTTTTATCTCCATGTTTAACAAAACCGTAATCAGCAGTCCAAGAGAGTACAAAGCTACGAATATCTTGTAGTTTTGGTTTTTTTGGTACCATTTTAATTCAGCAAAAAATAAATTTTATTTAAAATTAAACACAAATTTTATTGAACTGCACAAGTTAAAACAAAACTAAAAACTGATGTAAGAATATACAAGAATTATAACACAACCATATACGTATGTACAAATAACCGTTATTTTGGCAAATAGGTTTTTATCAAAGTGCCAAAATAAACTAAATTTAATAATTAATTGCGTTATTTAATAACGCAAAGCCAACTAGAGAAAAAAATATAGAATTCAATTCAAAGCCGTTGATTAAAATTTTGGGTCCAAATTTTTTTTTAAAAAAGCAGTAATTATTTTATAATAAGAATTTTTTCTACTTCTTTTTTTAAATTTCTTAGAGTGCCAGAAGTTTTTTGTCTGCGTGCCAAGTTTGGCGCGCGTGCCATGTAATTGCCATCCCTG
>CAUHTR010007533.1:76835-143291 GCA_959609185.1 Schmidtea polychroa | reverse complement strand
GCAAAAAGAAACTCCTTTTACATTAATGGTTCAATTATCAATTATCTTAAAATAGATGAACGATACTTTAAGATAAAAGATGAATAAAAGTATTTTTTTGGGTAAAAATAATTGAAAGTTTTCAATTGAAAAATTGATTTTTAATTACAAGGGAATTTCTATAATCTTCCATTTCATAAAATTGGAAACAATTAAATAGAATTGAAATTAACGAAATAAATCAAAGTAAAATTGAAATAACATCAGAAACAAGTAAATACAAATACAAAAAATTTTGAATTTCTAGAGTTGGAAAATTTCTTTATTTTTAGGAAGATTAGTTCATTACTGAAGGAAAAGAAGATCATGTTTAAAACGACAAATTCTGTTGGTACAGCAGGCATTAAGAAATTCCTGCATAATTTTAAAAATTTCAAATTTTGTTTGCATAGTTTTATATAAAACAAATTTTGAGGAAAAGTCAACAGTGAATAAATTTTTTTATCAGATCCTAGAAATTCGGTAGCTATTTTGATGTGATCAAATACATTTTATCACACCTTAGAATTATATTCGCTAATCCATTATTGAATTATATTAACCCTTTTTTTCTCAAATTCCCAATAAAATATCTCATAAATCTTGAATTTAAGGATAATTTTGGCACATTTTTAAACTTTTACTGAAATTTTAATAACAAGGAAAAAAACTATTTCTGTTGGTAAATAACTTATTGTCTGCTTTGTTCAAAATTGTTTTTTGGAGTAATAGTCCAGCTAGCAATTAAATAAAAAAACACAAACCAATAAATCAGATTTGAGTAGAGTATTAAAAAATCTACTAATTAAAATCTTAAAACAATGTTTTACATTAATATTAGTATTGCGATTCCAGCGATCGTGATAAACATAAACTAAATGGCACAGCACTATTTTATTTATATTCTGTTATAAAAAGGAATGTTATCTGAAAATGACATACATAATTATTGGAGATTTAAAGGACGTTGTCTTATAACTTAGGTAACTTTAGTATTTGTTAGTTGAAATGACTATTGACTTTATACTTGGATAAATATCAAATAAATCTCTTAGTATTGAATAAATACACTTGTAGTAATAGTAATAGTTAATAGTAATAGATTAAAGAGATAACGTAATTATATCTAAAATATGTTGAAATTAAGAGAGTGAAATAAAAAAAACCATGTTTTTATGGTTGACTTTTATTCTCTTAGTTCATTTTTAACTATATGATAAGGTGACCAGATTTTTAGATGGGCAAAGCAGGACAACTTTGAAGGAGGGGGGTATCAACAAATATTTTCATAAAAAATAAAAATAATATGGTAACATTTTTTGATTTTTAACATAAGTACAATTTATAAATATAAAAAATTGTATAATATTTTATTCCTTGACATACTTTTTATTCATTTTGACACGGGATAAATCGTGAAAAATCGGGACTCTCCCGCCAAAAGCGGGACGTCTGGTTACCTTACTATATGATGATATTTGCCCGCGAATGTAACTTGTATCTTTTATATAGTAGGAATATTTAGATTAGGAATATAATTTTTTTTTATTTCAAATACAACTGCTAAATTGAAATATTACTACGTGTGATCCGAATTCATGATTTTGATTTTGGGATTCAAAACTAAAATAAGCGGTTAAATGTTATATTGCAAACCATTCTAACTGTCCACATATACTTGCCAAAATAAATTTACGTTCATAAATACTCATGAAAAATTATTATTTTACAATGCAACACTTTTAATTTGATAAATTAAAAAGATTAAAAAAAGTTAAGGTATGGTTTACTGAAACTTATTTTGAATAGAATTATTGGACATTCAAAAAAAGCACAACATTATTAAAGCTACAAACATACAACATCAAAAACACAATATACAAAAACTCTATTGTCATCCATACAAATAGAAATTATGACATTCATAACAAAGTTCGCTATGAACATTTATCTTACTTTTTAAGTGTAAAAATAATGTATATATAAAAATCAAGGGTG
This sequence comes from Schmidtea polychroa, assembly GCA_959609185.1. NCBI lineage: Eukaryota > Metazoa > Platyhelminthes > Tricladida > Dugesiidae > Schmidtea > Schmidtea polychroa. Next base: position 141,275 of record CAUHTR010007533.1, on the reverse strand, counting down.
ATATCGAATTTTTAACAAGTGTCATTTTAGATGGATTAATCTTTTATGCTGGAGAATGATTAATTCCAAAAGTGCAATATTCGAAACAGAAATAAATAACTAACCAATCAACTCTATCAATAAACTACCACTCAAAGAACTGGACATTATAGACGTTTCATCATAAAAGGACCTGGATATATGTATATAAAAAAATCATAAAAAAGTTGACATACATGTGATGCTCGATCAAGTAATACATGATGTCTACGAGTCTTTTTTCTAATAAAGCCATCTTAATCCATAAATATTTCATCGGCTCTGGCTTTGATCTAATAATATAGATCAATAAATTTTAATGAATTAATAAATTGAATATTTTATAGATTTCAATAGAATAAAAGACATTTGGCAAATAATGAAATGAACTATTTGCAATAAAATCACGTACCACACCACGATTGTCAATTATTATCTTTGTCAAATTTAGATCGGATCTGATGTAAAGCGCATTGTCTGATCTTAAAATTAGTCTAGTCACTAGACTCTAGTGTATGGAACTTATAACTTTGAATTGTTTTGAATGGTCATGTCACTGACCCAAGTAAATTAATCATCAACTTAAGTAGATAATGGTGTTTGAAAAACTAAAGCAAGCAACACAAATTTCATAGATGAATTTAGAATTATGTAAATAAATACTTTCGAGCGTCTTTTTGGGTAGAAGTTCAGAAGTTATTATACATAACTAGAATGATCTTATTTTGAGAGTCTAAAACATATGTGTCTGGTTCCATTACATATAAATAGTATTGGAAAACCTGTAAAAATGTGTGTTCTCCGTATAAAGGTTTGAATAGCCTTTTATAGAAAATTAAAGAGTTTATATATTCTCAACAACGTGATCATAATATAACGTACCACGATAAAGCTATTTTACATTACAAGTTCGTCATAAAATTGAAAAAATTGTTTTAATCTACCTTTGGTTAATATCTAACAACAATCAACATAATAAAGTTTGGACCCCATATAATAACCAATTAGCATCACATCAATAGTACGAGTGTTTTACAACAGATGAGAAAAATAATTCATATTTAAATCATATTCAATCAAAATTACATGGTTTGTAAAATCCCTTGCCAGTAAAACTACATTTTATCAAAGGTAAAGGAATAATTTTATTTAGAAATCAGTTGTAATTGGAATAATTTTATCAATATATAATAGAAACCTTTGGAATTATGTTGTCTAAAAATAAAAAAATTAAGATTTGAAGTTTCCACATTTAAAAAATGTAAATCAATGTTCAATACGGTTTTATTGAAAGCATATAATATCTTATAAAATTACATAAAATATTACTATTATAAAATAGTGCAATACTGAGAAAAGCAATATCAGTTAATATTACCTTAAATACAAAGAACAATAAATTTTAACGCGTAAAAAATCAAATCAAAAATTTAACATTAACATTTATTAATTGAAGCTTCATTACTAAAATAATTTAGTCAATGTAACATGAAAAATTGGATTTGTTAAAAAAATAAAATCTTTTATTTTTCACAATTTATTTTTATATTTTCCTATATTTCATTTTATTAAAAATGTTTCTGGCAGTAACAAAATAACAACAAATTAATATTAATACTCTTAAATGTGTTAAGAAAAAATTATTATTATAAAAAATTATTATTAAATTTATTAAACCTTATATTAATTATATACCAATTAGTTATTTAATTTTAAAACATCCTTTTGTTTTTTTTATATCATTCACTAAAATTTTATTAAAAATCCACATTTGACAACATTTTAATTCTTTATTTAATTTATTTTTAAATATTCTATGATTATTGTATATTATTTCAATTTTTTTCACAATTTTTTGTTATTAAAACTTCAATAATAAATATTTTATTTAATTTTTCATAATTACAAATGAATTTAAAATAAGTCTCACATCTACGATCTCAAATTTTTTAAAATAATTTCTCAAATTTTAGATTGTGATTGAAAGGATATAATTAAGAAATTTTCGTGTTATCTTTCATGGAAAGTAAATGAAAAAGACTTCAATTTAAAATAAATCAAACTAAAATTAAATTAAATGATCAGTAAATTTTTTTATATTTCTTGGTTACCTTTGATCTATTTTCTTTTATTGATATTTTCTTTATTATCATTAAGACAAAAGATAAAAAATTCCTTTTCTATGCAACATTTATAAATTTTTGATCTTTTGTCATACAAATAATAAAATATCACAATATAAAATGATTAAAACTTAATTTTATCAATTCTATAACTTGAAAATGAAAATAATATAGAAATTAAATTTTTCGAAAATGTTCTACTTGGCCGAGAAAAAAATCCAATGTACAAATAAATAAATAAAAGCAGTTATGATAATAAAGTCAGTGAAAATCAATAAAATATTTCTCTCAATTGTGCATTATTGATTTTCAATGTATAAATTATAATTTTATTGTCATAATGCAACATTATCATTATATAATTATCTAATAAGCTTTCGAACAATTAATTTCATTTTTGCAAAATTTGATAAAAATCGAAAATACTCCCGTAACATTAACTTTGCCGTTAACATTCATTTTGTTATTTTAAGCATTTTAACTCACTAGTTATTACATTACTAGTTATTAATGATGTCAATTAACACATCTACTGCCAGGTACGAGATATCTCATACATATATTTGATTTGCTAGGCGCTCAGTGCGAGACCATGCAATACAAAATTAAGGTAGCACCATCTGACGAATAAAAATTAATTAATTTTCTGAAAAATTAAGTGGAATTAACCAAAGCTGTTATGCTAACCGAAATTGCATGCGCATATACCTGCAAATTATTCATTTTTATTTGAACTCTGTGTGCGTGCGTCCTATTTAATCTACACGAAGATCAAAGGCGTCGAAGCAGCAAAATTTATTGGAAACGAATTAAGAAAATAATCTCGAATACCTATTAAATATAAATCAACAGGTGAAAAAAATTCGAATTTACTTCAAATTTTTTAGCGCACACGCACATGAATGGACTAAGCGAATGAGGATGAATAATTATCCAAAAAAATTTGATTTCTATATTTCCCAAATACTGACGTCAGAAGTGGTTATTGTCCTCTATATAACAGTAACGTTCTCTTAATTTTCTCTCTGTATATATAATATATGCAATAAGTAATAAATAAAAACAATTTTTGTTTCTATGGCAAATAATAATACACGGAATAATGTTCATGAAATTGCACTCTTCTTTCAAAATACATTAGATAATGACTTTAGTGAAGTGGATTCCGATATAGTCTTTGATTATAGAACTAGTAGTTTGGAAGAATATGATAATCAAGTCATCTCAGAGATTAGGACTGCATTAGATTTAGACAATAATAGCGATAATGAACCTCTGTTACATTTCACTGACGTATGGGTTCCAATTATTCATACTTATGCTACAAGATTTCCAGCCGTTGTATTGCCTATGTAGTTCTTCAAAGTTTATTTGACAGATTAAATTCTACAGCTCATGCTGATCGAAACGAACAATAAATTCATCTTTGAAGCCTTCGCACTATACATTGATTTTATACTTATGAAACTCTTGATTGCTTGAATATTTTTATTGTTAGTTAAAATCCTGGTGAAAATTATTTAAATAAACTTGAAAATTAAATGTTTCATATATAAATTTGAGCTTTTTTCTATGCAAAAATTAATAATTTAACACAATACCTCAATCAAGAGGTTGGAAATAATCAGAGGTATCATGGTAAGTAAAAAATTAAATATAGATTAATTTCAAACTCATAAAAAGTTAAATTATAAAAATTAATTCATAAAATTGTTACATTACTACATAACAATGTGTTACATTGAAAATTAATTTTTGATCTTTTGTCTTAATGAAAATAAATGAAATTTCAAATAAAAGAAAACAGATCAAAGATGAACAAAAAATAAAAAATAATCACAATTTCCTAAAATTATAAATTTAAATACCGAGTGAATAAACCACTAAATGTGTTTGGGAGGCTTATTGTATTTTGTGATTTTTGAATTAAGTTCTCATTGTCAGGGAAAAATCGACCATTAGATCCGGCAGAATATGGAATACTCGAATCAGAGAATGATTTCATTTTGTTAATGATAAAAGCTGCATCATCACAGTCTTTAGATATTTTTTTCAATAATGCTGTAGAATGGAGATCCTCAAATAATCCAATAGTCCTTCGTTGTAAACTATCTAAAACACAATTTTCTACTGCACCTAGATAACAATGGCAATTTATAATGAATCCAAAATTAATAAAATCAGATTTACCACACAAAACATTTACAGTGCTACTGTCAATATAAATCAATTTCTTGGTAGCAGCCTCTTCCATACATCTTTTAACCTGAAATAAAAATTACCAATAAAATTAATTTAAAAATAATCTTTGTTACGAAAAGTGTTTATTACTTACGGCAACTTTTGTTTGAGTAAGAAAATTACAGTGACGATTGTATACAGATGGTGACAGTTGAGTGCTAGACGCTAAATTAATTGTTTAAGATAATGCAGCATATAGTAAGATTGAAAACTTTAAAATATATGCAATCTTTTTATTAACATAGGAATTTATAAAATTTTAAAAAATTTAATTTTGAAACAAACCTTTTTAATCACAGCTATACTAAATTTATATACTAATTTTCTTAAAACCAAACATTGTAAATTCAAATCAAGGCATGAAATGTGACAAATAATTTGCAAAGGATATGGAAAAATACAACAATTCGATCACAAAGTAGAAATGTTTTACTGTTCGTAATAAAGATTGGAACATTATAATAATTATTAATAGTTATTAATAATTAAGAAATAAGAAATTTAAAAAATGAATAGTTGATAATATAAGTTGTAATGTAACTTTCTAATTATACATCTGATATTAATAAAATTTTGTTTATAAATAGAAAATGTCATAATGCATTAAATTACAAATATAATGATAATTATTTGTTTTAATTTTCCAGTACAGTTAAAATCGTACTTTATCGCTTTATCGGTCTTCTGGTTATTTCAGGCTTAATAGAGCCAAAAGTTCTAGAACCGAAACATGTTTTTATTTAATAATCACATCACTTAATCAGTCCAGCTGTAAAGGTTTTAAATACATTTTACAACGTAGAATACTATAAATTTTTTACTCTTAAATACTTTATAATCCCATTCATTAATTGCTGTTTATAATTCATATTTTATTGAATTATTTTTTTATTTAATATAAATTGCACTTTTATGATAATCGATTACTCACCTCATAAATTAGTGGTAATTTTAAAAATTCCTTTTAAAATAATCAACATACTTATTGTACTTACTGTGTCCATTTATTGTTTTAATTTGTTACTCTATTTTTACTATGTTAGTTTTTAGTTTTTTTGAACTTATTCAATTTTTTACGCATATAGAATAACAGTACATTACATATGCTCAAATACTTAGCCGTTTATTGCTTTCCCATAAAAGTCGCTTTTGTGTAAACTGGTTGTTTCACAACCATCAAAATTTAATTTCAAACAAAAACTTATATTGTGTGAAAAGGCCTCAACTCATCAGATAAAAGAGTAGAGTTCGACTTCTAACATTCAATAAGTTACAGAATTTCACAATTCTTAAATTGATTAAACAATTTCTACTAAACTATCAAGTTTATAACTAAATTTTTATTTTCAATGTCATGTATTTTAACCAGGGATATAATATATGATGTACCGGTAAAAATAAACTATATATTGTTTATTTGAGGCAGTACGATATTGCCTATTTGTTAACATTCTAAATATGGAATTACTCTTGATTCTAAAATTGAATTATACAACACATTATTGTATTCTAACCAAAAAATAAAAAAAAAAAAAAAAAAATAAAATAAATTTATATCAAGATATTAATAGAAATTCAAAGAGCTTATAATTGCTTTAAAATTGAATAGAGCACAAAATTTTTTAGTGCAGATTTTGTAACTAAAATCAACTGACTTTTAAATTTAATATTATATTTGATTATATTTAAATATGAGACAAAACAACAAATTCACAATATCTCAATAAAATGAGTATATAAGACCTAGACGAAATACAGGCACAGGAAATTACTAGTTGAAATCGTGTAAAATTTCCTGAGAATTGTGATAGAAATATTTGACTAACATACAAAATTGCAGTAATGGAATTTATTAAAATTATGTCATCTTGAAAATTGTGAATTTTAAGTTCAAAACAAAATGTAACAATGTTACAGAGTTTAAAGAAATTATGCTAAACTGTAGTTTCTTTTTATGTAGTGCAATAATTTTTAATCTGTGAAGAACTTTTATAAGTAAAGTTAATTTGTTGTTGTTCTATTTATTTATATTTATTAACTCATTACTTCCAATAATTTCAGTTCTTTCTTAAAAACATTCACCGATTTCATTTTCAGTTTGGATTGCGCACAAAAACACGTATTAGTACAATCGAAGATCAACCTTAAAACAAGGAGACCTTTAAGTTCAGTCGCTTTAATGCAACGATATACATGCAATTCAAGCAAAAATATTAACATAGTGTACAATGAAGTGTAGTCATTTTTGGTGGAAAGAATGAAAGCAGTTTTTTTCACGAATAAAACACAATGCTATTTTGCACTTCACAGGAAATAAAAGTGTAACTGGTTGTCTTTAGAATGGCACAAATACGACATTTCATTTTATTTTCACTGAACTAGGGAAAATGATCTAGAAAACCATATCGTATGGAATCGTTTGGATGAGGCAAACGGCGTGATGACGAGGATGTATCTTTATGCATGAGAGTCATTGATGGTCGCCCTCATTTTCTGCTTGAGGAAGGCACCGGTTTGCAGCTGTTGGACCGAGATTATTATTGCAAAATTGAAGAGAAGCATCTGTTTCTTTTAAGGAATGTCATTCAGGGAAGAGTCTCGCCTGTATAACAACCATGAATTTGCGATCATCGCATTTATTATGTAATCCAAGAAATATTTTTACCAATTTTGCTTTCAAGTCTCACTCGATGGTACGATATCAGCTGATCACTCACATCAACGCCATTCACGACTTGGTCATATTTGTCTACTGGCAAGGATAGTGAAATATTTTAATGAACTCTTTACATCGCATTATATTTGACTGCTGGGCTTCCCAAAATTGGTGGAATAAAGTTTGGAGCTACTGCAATTGATGCTTTATCAAGTCATTTGACAACAATAAGCTTGTTTGATGATCACAACGCCAGTCAAATGATCCACAACATCTTTTCAAAATGTTTTTGTCGACTCGAGATTGAAAATTGAGATCCCGCAGTCGATTGAAGCGAACTATACCAACTGCATTGATACCACTCTCTCTTAGCATGATTAGAAGGCGAAGTGTGGTGAAATAGTTATCAAATCCTAGTGTATAGGTTTTGTTGTTATGAATGTGATCTACCAGTTTCAGAACGACTCCTTAACCAACTCCCATATTTATTCTTTGCCCTTGTATATAATAAAGTGATGCAGCAATCCATTCTCACTGCATAGTTTCCACACCTTGTTTTCCCGTTTGTGGGGTTTGTTTAGCAAATATTGGCGTAATTGTGACCATCCTCGAATGAGGATCATTTGCTCATCCACACTAACAGTTGGGCTCTAATACGATGTTTAGATAAAGCCATATCATAATCCTCACCAACACTTCATGAGATAACCTCTAGAACTGGGTTTCCACTCTTTTCATAGTACCGTACCTGTACGCTGTAAACAATTTGATGGCGTACCGGTAAACCTAACTTTTTAATGGGATATAAAATGCAATGGAGATTTGTAATAAAGACAAGTAATTTGGGATATATATCTGCTAAACATATAAATAAAACATAATTATGACTTAAAAAATAGTTAGTGAGAAGGTTGGGCCTGTTTATTATTAACTAAAGAAGAAATATTGGGCTCAATGTTTGTCAGTTTAAGGCGAAGATCTGATTCAATGTCCAGCAAAGCTCTATACTTAGTTTTCATCGCAGTCATTGCAGAAATAGTAAAGTATTTAGGGTACCGGTAGCTGCTTGCCCGCACACTGGTACTGGTACGCGTACCCAAGGTTGGGAATCCCTGCTCTAGAACATCATCAAAAAACTATTTATATCTTGGGGGCCATTTAGAAACTAAAAAAATATTCATTTGTATTTAGTATTAATTTTAAAAACTATTATAAATTTTAGTTACAGAATTAAGTAAATTCAAATGAAAAATATTTACATTTACGCATGTTTATTATTTTGCAAAATGTGGAAAGTAAATGTATTGACAGAAAAATAAAGTATATATGACATTCGATGATATATTCACTTTATGTATAATTATAAATAATATATTTAAAAAGGGTAGGGAAAGGCAAATAAAAAATAACGAAGTATAAGCAAATGATTCGATGCTTATAATTGCACAGATAAGTTCCAAGGAAACTATGGTATATCTATACGTGTATAGCAGTAGTAACTTAAACGGTAGTCATATAATTTTCCATTTAACACTTTCGACCGTTTCTTTTCATAAAAATTCAGATTCTACCAATATTCATTCCGGTCAATTTATTGGTCATTCTTGCCTTACAATATTACATTTATGTTGTATTGTTATTAGTATGTACTTATTAATTTAGAATTATTTCTTTTATTATTAATTTTTCTTATTTTCGCAAATTTAATTAATCATTATTAATTAATTCAATTTGTTTTCAATTAATTTCTATAACTCTAAATTATAAATTAATTTTCTTAGGAAGATAAACTGATATAACATCAGGCGAATGAAAAAAAGATAATAGTAAATTTTAAGTGTTTTATCAAATTTCTATAGGTAAATAAGTGTCATAAATTGAATTTATTTACCTATAGAAATTTAATAAAACACTTAAAATTTACTATTATCTTATATGATATAACAAAATTATAACAAGCAGATGTTAGTTATACAATGTCGAACGTCAATGGAGTATTTCATTAGAATTTTTCCGGATCAATGCTTATTTTTATAACCATGAAAATTAATAATATAAATCCAGATGTCATTCAATAATAAAAAGTTGTAATGCTTCTATAAACAATAACAAAATGTATTTATAATAATATAGCTACATAATAGATATATGAACTAATTTTTTCGCCAAACATAAAACAAATTAGTGACCAAAACCATGTTTAAAATCAAATTGTTAATATTAGCAAGTTAAGAGCATGAAGAATTTGGTGTTGAACTTACAGTCAATAAAATACGACAGCAGATACCGACAATTGGACTTGACAGTTGAACTACTGAAGTCGAAAATAGACTCAAAGGAATCTATTTCAATACCTGTGTTGATAAACTTTTTAAATAAAGCATCACACAAACTTTAACGGAATCATATACTAACAAAAGGGAAAATTCTTTTTATTAAAATTAATTTTAAAAAATATATATAATCATATAATTTTGCTCATAGCAAATCACATCTCTCTTTTAAAAATTTTTAACAAAATAGGCGAGGAACCTTTTGATTTTTAGATATTAATAGAACTTCAATAAATGATGTGAAAGAAAACCTGGTGAATTTTAGGAATTTCAACAGGATAAGATATTATATTTAAGCATGTTAATATTATCAGTTAACTGTTAATCAGTTTAACTGTTAAACATATTTCTGAAATTATTCCCACTCGAAAATTTAATATCTTTTCGAAACTTTCGTAAACTCATTTTTCTTTATATACAGATAAAATATGAAACTGGTATTAAAATGTTAAAAAATGACTTTTTATAAAATTCATTAAATTTACAATTATATTACAGAAAACTATCGATAATATAGAGTCACATTATTCTTTTGAGAGCCAAATTAAGAAAATGATATTCAAGGTGTAAACAACTTAGACATTGTAGGAACTTTAAAATCTATACTTAGAGAACACATTTTGTACATTAGTAATAATCAGAATACAATAAGCACCCCGGAATTAATTTTTAAACATGTGAAGTAACCAAATATATTAGAAGATGTATTTATTTCATAAACTATTTTCATTGATAATTTGGTTGAGTTTGTTAATATTACAATGTCAATATGTGATATTTATAAGTAATATAATGGCAGGTAAGGGTCAAATATTAATGCGATCTCAATATAGAATTATTGCGTGAGTAAAGACATTGCTTATATTTAATTACACTCCTTGACATGAATTTTTTTGATTGCAACTATGATTAATATGTATTAATAGGATCAAGAAAAATATGGTTTCGATAGTTCTAGACATCTTGTTAAAATAATTAATTAATAATTTTTTTTAGACACTCAGCAAAAAATGATTTATTTTTATTGTCTTTCACTAAATTTTATCCCTCGAACACGTTCTTATACTGTCATCACGTCAGAACCAACAGTGATTCAAAATGTGCATTCCAACACATTCCTTACATTCCTGGAAAAAAATGAAGATTTTTTGAATTAACTTAGATTTAAGAATTAAGACCCATATTCCTCAACGAATATTTTTGATGGATGAATTCAAAATTTACGAAATAGTATAGAACAGTATTTGGAAACCTTGAAGGAAGATTCAAGAAATCGTTTGAAAACTCACCGAATTTATTAGCAAACATGTCAGCAGTGCTCAAATTCAAAATAAAATCAAAACAAACAGTAACAAGCGCTGAATATACATTTTTCTATATACGCTATATATATGTTACCTACATTATTAAAGAATTAATATATACAAATCTCATTTAATTGTAAAATATTTTAAATTTCAAATAAAAAAGCTTAATATAATATCTTTAATTCCTTTATATTTTTAAATGAATTCCTTTTTTATAATATTTATTTTTGAAATATGTGATTTAAACGTCATTTTTTCGATTCAATTTCTAAAATACTTCTGTTGGTGTTGTTTGAAGTTTTGATGAAAATTAATAGCTTATCTTTCTTAAGATATGGCAATTTTAAGAAATAATAGAGGTATTAAAATTTTTTTCGAAACAAAAATTTTGGTTCCAATCTCTACTTTAAAAAGATAATTTTTAAGACAGTAAATATAATGATAAAGAAATTAAGCATTTTTAATTATCAAATAACAAATAATACTATAACAATGTTCACAAAGATTTTAAATATACACTTGACTTCACTTGATCACATTATAATCGAAAGTCATTATCAAGGTTCCTTGTTTGGAATAGTTTAATAAAAATTATAATGATTTCCATGACCTTCATTTTAGACTATAGGTCTATAATTTTTATAAGAACATTTTTCCCCTATTTCACCACTGATTATTTTTTCCATTGAATTTATTAAAAAGAGAGCTTGAAGACTAAAATTTTAATACTATGAGAACTAAATGTTGATTGAGTTATAAAATAATTAAATTAAAGCAAAATCCTATATTCTCATTGCCGTTTGCTTAAAAAAGAATTTTTTAAGGAGATTTGATAGTTGCGAGAAAACGAAGTTATAATGTATTTTGAGATCTAGACCTATTGATAAATAATGGCACAGTAATCAAATTTCGTTAAAAATTAACATTGAATTATTGCCAATAAATATTTATCTCTTATCCAATGAAACAACTAAATCCAATATAAATGAGACTGAAAACGTAAATTATAGAACGCTAATTATTTCTATATTTTTAATACATTCGTTTTGTATGGGGATTAATTTTTTGACAGATGGATAATGGATGAAATTGTTTTTCTCACTGTGAAATTTTCACCGAGAATAATGTATTAAAAATAGCATAATTTTTCAAGGAAACTAATATCATTAAACTAAATGAAATAAAATAAAAATTAGAAATATAAGATATTGTTAAACTTCTTGATCATTCAAGGGAATTTTCTATTGAGTAGGAATCTGAATTTTATGGTAGTATTTAGCATAAGAACTATTAAATCCTTTAAAATGGGTGATTTTAGATTAGCAGAAATATTATATTTGAAACTTTAAATTTTGAAAATTGTCCTGGGTAAATTTGTATTTAGTGAGTCATGTCAGGTACGAATATAATTTTATCAATATGATATAAATACAGCGGCGGAACTAGTGGATGCTGGACCATGCATAGTTGGGAAGCCACCAAATATAGGGTCCCCAAAATTATCATTTTAAAAGTTTTGTGACAGTAGTGAGGAAATTTTTCGTATCAATATTTTTACAAAAGTTTGGAACTTCGTGATCAATAAGCCTGGCAAAAAAGTTGGAAAGCGTGCGCCCGGTACTCGTCATCTCGACAGGCAGGTAACTGAATACCAATCACGTCACAATCTTGATATGAAATAGCACTAACTTGTAACATCATGTACTATGTTATTGAAAGACGTATATAACAGCAAACGATCACCGTGCATGGTGCAGAACGACAGTAGCCAACAACTGATGCACGAATAATAAACTTTGTTTCTTTGGATAATTGCTGATTTTTGCTATTTTGGCTACTATTTTCACTGTTTTGAATAAAATGTTTTTTATTTCGAATTTGAATTATAAACGGAACAAACGGGTAGTCGATTTCTGATTTAGATACTCCGGGTAAGATCCGACGGTCGGTTACCCGGAAAACCAGTTAACCGTTGACAGCCTTAGTGATCAACCAACTCAAAAAGAATTAAAGGAATGGAAGAAGTAATACAATTATTTTCCTGTATCTATCCAAATAAATTAATGCTAATGAAGGAACGTGATATCATAAATTCTTCAGAAGCCATTCAAAGAAAATATATTAAAGACATATCAAAAGAATTTCGCTTCAAATGGTTATGGTAAAGGCAATGCGGCACGATGAATTATCATCTATACGAGAATTCACTGACTCTTTAATAATAAAATGGTCAACTATAGCTGCAAGCATTCCTCAGATGATAACAGAGTTTTTATTGTTTCTTGCACTACTTGTCACCTTGCATCAGCTGAACGATCTTTTTTATAACTAAAATTAATAAAAAATTACTTGCGTAATACCATTGGAAAAGACCGTTTAAGCAATATTGCAATACTTTTTATTGAGGCAAAAGCAGCTGGAAAAATAGAAATGAAAAATATCATTAAAGATTTTTTATTTATTAAAAAGCTTGACCATGAATCAGTAAAGATCAGTAAAAAAAATCAATAAAAAAGAATCAGTAAAGATATCGATGTTTTTTTAATATCTTTACTGATTCATTGTCAAGCTTTTTAATAAATACAATGTTAGTTGAAAAGAAATGAGGCGAAAATTGAAAAAAGTTCTTATATTATTAACGATTTTGCCAATATGAAATCATTATTATTAAGTTTTATTAAGTTTTAATTTTGCTTTTATGTTATTTTTTTTAATTGTTATTGTAATGTAATATTCGGATCTCTTTTGTGTAAATAAAAAACATCAATTGGCAGGAAAATATTTCTTTTGCGGGAGATCCGAATTATGAAGTTCCGCCACTGTCTAAATACATCATTTTCTATGGAAGTTTGTGGCTGGGACAATATTTCTTAAGGTTTAAACTGAATACTACTTAATTATTAGTTGTTGATTATTTTTCATATAAAAGTTTCCATTTATTTTATAAAATTAATTTTGAATATAAAATAGCTTTTTAGAAGAGAATTGTGTTTTGATTTATATACTGCTAGAACATAAAAACAAACGATTCTCTAACGCTTAAATTTAAACATGAAAACGCCATAATTTTGAAAGACTATAGCTAGTTACGGAATAATTGGCTTCAGGAATCCGCTTGACATTACAAAACAGCGTCGGTTGTATTTTGTAAAAAATATGCGATTTACTGATCTGTTTTCATTTCATAATAAAAATTAATTTTATATCAATGCCAAAAATTATAAATTTTATTAAATGACAAATCAAATTTCTCGACATAAAACTGAGAATTTTTTTCTTTTCTAGTAAATTATTGTTAAAAATTAGAAAAATTATTGTTGCTAAGATTCAGGCCGATTCTTTTAATAAAAAAATTATAACGCATTTATTTTTTATTTACCAATCATTATTCAATTACGAAAATTACTGGAAGAACATATTAAAGATAGTATGAATTTCTTTATAAAATTATTTCTTATATTATAAGTTTTTCTTTTACAACACGATATCAAGAGTTAATAAAGCTCCATAAAACTTAAACCCTTTGAGTGCCAAAGAGCGCAATCGCGCTCATGCTTCCACACAAACTAATACGATCTCTATTTCATACTTGTCAATTCTTGTTTATTTATTTTTTATTCTGAATGTGTATTTATGTGACTACTTAAAGAGACTGGAGCCCCCACTGCCCCGCCTGGTGTGTGTGCAAAATTTATATTTTCCTCTAGCAGTATAGCACTTTTTGACAATTCTCTAAAAATCACGTCGGACCTTAAAGGGTTAAGCTTGATTAACAATAATAATCAATCACGAGTGATCTTCATGAATAAAAAGTTCATGTAAATAGATTTTTTGGATCCAGATGTTTTACTCTGACGACTATTACATAGATAAAATTTAAAAATTGAATTTATTAAATAGATAAAATTGAAAAAATAGATAATAATAGAATAAATTAAATTGAAATGTAATTTATATTAAATTAAAATCGATCAACAAAATATAATAAAATTTACACTGATTTAACTATATTAATGTTCTACGTTGTTTTTGCTGATATTACTTAAAATTATAACTTTTGAAAAAAATTAATAAAACTTAAATACCTTTGTCATTTATAGTCCGGCGTTTATTACCCATATCCCCACAACAATTAACTCTATTAGTATCAAGGTCCTGAAAAGGGGTTGATTTGTCAAAAAGCATCTTCAATAATACACATTAGCCTAAACATAATTATTCTATAAAATAGACATTGTAAAATATAATTAATATATTTCATCTATGTTAGTAAATTTATATAGTAAAGTAATTTATATAGAAATAATAAACAAACTATTCAAATAAATCTCTTTAAAAAATAATTGCATTGTTATAAAATTATTAACATACCGTTTAGCATGCTTCTGAAAAAACAATTCAATAATAAATGATATTGTAAATAAACTTCTCAAGGTCAGAGAAAATTTATTAGATATTTTAAACAGATAAAACCTTCAAAATAATTTTTGCATTTTAAATGTTTTTATATTATTGGATAAAATTATTAAAAATTTGTTTTATTATAAGATAGCAATTCAAATTAATTTTTAAGCGTATAATTTACACTTGAATTTCATTTGCATGATTGGTATGTTATTGTTATTATTTTAATCTTTAATGAATTTGTGCGTAAATTAAATCATTAAAAACTATTTTCCCAATATCTTGTCTGTGAAATTGAACTTTAAATGTAAAATAATCATTTCAAAATGATTTTAAACTTTTTCATTGTTTAGTTTTTATTTTTGGAGATAATTTCAAATTTTAATATTTTGGTTTAAATATAAGGAAAACCTATATGATTCTGTGTGTACACAGGTTTGTGCGTATTTTGGATTATCCATTCACGATGTTGCTATATTTACAATTTGCGATGTGCTCAAAACACAAAATTTTATTAATTTTTGTGTCAGATATATCATGATTATTTGTTTTTAGGACCAGTTTAGTACTGTGTAACATGGTTGAGAACTAATAATCAGGTTGGTTTTGTTACCGAAAACTACTACCTTTCAAATTCTTGATTGTTGACAGAAGGATTTAAGCCATCAACATTAATAAAAATTTCTTTCTGGTGTTGAGGTCTGTAAATTAAAATAAATTTAAATAAATTTAGGTTGAAAATTTAAATAAAAAGTAGGCGAAGGAAAAGACAAATAAAGGCGTGATCATGCACAGAATTATAGTAAAAGAAAGTATGATGGAAGCAGTATTAGAAAATGCCAAAAGCAGTTGCAAAAGGCAAGAATCCGGAAATCCGAGAAAAATCAATAAATTGTAAAATCATCGAAATTGAATTGGGAAAACGGGACAGGTATAGATTAGCTAATGGTCAACAAGATGATGATTAGGATTTATCAGAAAATAGTTAGAAAGGGTCGAAAAGCATTCAAATGTTTTAAAACAGAAAACTTTAATTAATTAATTAATTGGCTAATAGAAATCCCGAGCTAATAGGAAAACTGAGCCAATGGAGAACCCGAGAGATGAAGGAAACCTGAGCAGGGTAATCAAAGAGAAAAGTAAATAGAAGGAAGATTTGGGCCTATTATCGTGACACGATGATTAATGGGAAGAGACCAAGGAGAAGATAGTGCGTGCAGAAAGGCCGGACGGGCCATTAATTATTTTTGTTCGTTGGACCATTATGGGTGACAGACGAAGCAGATAAGTGAATACAAATGTCAAGTGAGAGATTGGCTCGGCAATAACCATTTGTCATCCCTATTTCGACGAGAATATAAGGATTGGGAAAATCAGAGCAAATCGGCATTTTGCCTCAGTTAGGGTAAGAATAAACGAGAAAAAGAAAGGTGAAAACGAATTAAGGAGATTAGGAAAACGAAGATATAGAATAGGAATACGAAAAGAGGGAAAAGGATCAATCAAATAGCAAAAGGAAAACGTTGGTCAAGAGAACCTCGGGAAACAAAAGGTGAATATTATCTTTTGTCAAAGCATCAACGCCGAGCGGAGAATCGGTCAAACTTAACTTTGATTATTGATTGTTTATTGTTGAGAAAAGAATATATTTTTGTGATTCAAATATACGTTGAGTAGTTTATTGTTTTGATTAAAAGGACACGAGGAGTCAGAGGTTACCGACTTAAATTAACTAATACCCAACACTGGGACCAAAATGATAAATAAGAGGATAATGAAATTTGGCTTCCTTCCAAAATCGATAAAGTTGTTTAGTTTTAATTAGCAAAACGAGATCCGTGAACAAATGCGAGAAGGCGCCTTTTCAATTATTTTGTTTTTTTCAAGATTTTGGTTGATGCTTATTCAATTTTGTGAGTGAGCAGGATGAATAACAATAAAAAGGTAAACTTCACTGTTGGGCAAATATTAGTTGATTGAAGAGAGATATTGATTAAAGATATCGTGATTAAAGATAAAGGGCTTGGAATTGTTAATTAAAGTTGGTAAGAAGAGAAAAGTGATTGTCAAATCTGATAAAATCTTTCACCTGTCTTCGATTTTCATTAGAGTCCAAAACGAACTTTGTATCAAAATATGTTGACATTTATTAAAGTGTTTTGTGTTGTGTCATATATTAATAATTGAGACAAAGAGCGTGAGGAGTCAAAATTAGTTCCTACTTCAACAGTTTTAACCCATGAAAGTTTACATTTCAGCGACAAAATTAAAATTTTTTGTAAATTATAGAAATGATATACGAATATTTATGATTTTTAATAATAATGATTTTTGCCAAATAAATCATTTCAGTTTATTTCTTATATAAACATACTTTAAATAAATATGGAAAATAGAAAGGAGACTGAGAAAATAATTCACTTTGTTATCTATAAGTTAACTTAGTATCGGTAAAACAGGAAACTATTGCGAAAAAAACAATTTAATTTAATTTTTAATACAATTTAATTCTATATATGTTATTAAAAGATGCTATTATTATACTGCAATTATAAAAATTTTTATAATGATCAAATAAATAAATAAATAATAATATTTTTATTGGTATTATTTCATCAATAGCAAAATTTTAAGTTAAATTTGGTTAAATTTAACTAATTTTTTACTATTTTTGATGAAAAAACATATTTTATTTTTAATATAATTAATGTGATATTACTATTTATCCTGATATATCATTCATTATTATGTTTTTATAAAATACAACAAGAAAAAGTTGAAATTTCTTCATGTTTTCAAAAAAAATTTCTTTCCGTGTAAATAATGTGAAAAATAATTTTTTAGATAACAACCAAAAAAAATATTATGTCTTTGGTTAATCCTGAATTAATGAAATGGTGGCAAGTATAAATGTAAAGTTGGATATATTTTTAGAAACTGTAATTTTTATTTTTAATTTTCAAATTGTGAATTTGGATTTTTTAATTCTGTTTTATTTTGGTTAAAAATAGTACCGTTGTTCAATAAAATGACAACATACTGTCCGTTGTGGATAAAGACGATTTAAAAGGAGAAGATGAAAAATATATTTCTACTTATAGAATGATCGGTGAGAATGATGTGCTCATTGAAATTTTGATTAAACATTTCGAATTCATTGATGGAATTAATTAATTAATTAATTAATGAAAATGAATTTCCAATATGGTATTTTCGGTACATGATTTCGTTATTCATTTCTTTTATTTATTTTTTAATAAACTACGTATTTCTATCTATTTAATAAAACAAAGTTTATTTTAATTTATTTTAGAATTTCCTATTTTTAAATGAATTATTTGTTTTTCTGTGAGTTTTGGAGTGTATATTTAAAATGTCACAAATTAATAACAATACATTAATCCTAATATCGGGATTCACTTTTAAAATCCAACTACTATGAACCTCTACCTACCAACATTTTAATACTATAAAATTACTAACTATCAAACTCTTTGTTTCTTTAGTTGTCTTCCACGGCTCCGTCCCAAGTTTTTGCTGAAATCTCAAAACTTCTACCTCACGTTTTTTGCCACTTAAAAGACAATTATATTATCGCAAAGAGCTAATTGTAGAAGTTTAAAGTTTTTTTAATTTTTGGATTTATTTATTTATTTCGTTAGTATTTGTTACCTCATATACTACATATTGTGTAGTTGTTTAAATTTGCTCATTGACTTCTATTGTTCACATTTGTCCGGTGCCATTTGTTTCTACCATTCTTAAAATATTTGTGTAATATTATTACAAATAATATATATTGAGATTTTTCAAATTTTCTTTAATTTTAATTTCACATTTAAAAATATTTCAAATTTAAAAAAGATTAACTACAAAAAAACCTTGGATCACCTCATTTAAATATTGTAATTTATCAATATTTTTCTCATTTTGAGAAAAACGGAAGCTGACGCTAAAATTACTTTTATAAATAATGTATGTAATTAAACACAAAATCGAATAATGCATTCACATGTTAAATTTCTATTCGCATTAAATATTCTTTTAAATATTAAAATAATTTTCATTTTGATTTTTAGGCACATGCGAAATTTTCAATA
The DNA here is from genome assembly GCA_959609185.1 of Schmidtea polychroa. Lineage (NCBI taxonomy): Eukaryota > Metazoa > Platyhelminthes > Tricladida > Dugesiidae > Schmidtea > Schmidtea polychroa. Next base: position 122,093 of record CAUHTR010007533.1, on the reverse strand, counting down.
TCAAGTACAAATACTCGGGACATGTTCTTGTGAATTTCTGTGGTATTTGAAATTTGTTGAATTTTATTTAAATATTCATTTTGAATAAATTATCATTATTATTAATTATCTAAGTTAAATAATAATGCGTCGTTCATGTCGACAACAAACTTTACAAAATAACAACAATTTTTTAATAATAAAAATAATAATAATAAATTATCATAATAAAAATTCCACTTAGATATGTTAGATATTTCTCTGATGAGTAAACGGTCGATGTTGGTTTGGGACATGTTCAGGGTACATTTGACTGAACCTGTTAAACAAACCACCAGAGATCTGCGTACGTATATGGCAGTAATTCCAGGATGTCAAACTACTGTAAGACAGTCGTTTGACTTCTGTCTTAACAAACCATTCAAGGACCGCCTCCGCAAGAAATGGGTTGAATGGATGAATTCAGGATGGGCTTCTCTAACAAAAGAAAGAAATCTTTTGAAGTCTGATATAACGGTCTTCGTTGCCTGGGTTAATGAAGCACGGGATTCGATACTTCCAGAAATTATAAAAAAATCATTTCTGAAATGTGGAATTTTGAATACAATGGATGGGTCTGAAAATGATACACTCTACCAGGATCGTGATGAATGCGACACTATTACAGAGAGTGGTGAAGAAGAAGATGAAGAAGACGAAAGTGACGACGACAATTACACAGCCGATGTTGAAATTACAAACAATATAAAGAACTATTCGGTGACTCTGAGGATGAGCCCCTCGTTTTTAATGGATTTTAGTATGTACTTGTTAGTTGTTACGTGACTCAAATTCTATATTTTTACAACTTTATGTAAACGATGAACGAAGATAAGAAACTTTCCGTTGTTTGTTTACTTTTATTTAGATAATTTTAATTATTTTATAAGGATATTTTTAGTTTTTTTGTTATTTATGAATAGATAAATTTTATTATTTTATAACCAACATTGATTTTTGTCGCAAATATTTTGAATTAAATAACTAATAATATATAAAAATGCTGCCTTCCATGTCTTTTTTCCTTTTTAATTTATTTTGCTAAAATTTTATTTTTATTTTTTATTATCGTCTTTTCTTTGAATTTATTTTATCCTTATTATTTCTTTTTTGTAATATTTTTTTATTTTCTTGCTAAAACTTTTGCACGTGTTATTATTTTAATATTATTTTTATGTTTATGATTTTTGTGTCTGTTTTCTCAATATTTAACTGTTTATTTGGTGTTTTTATCGTGTTTGTGTTTAACTCGGCTTACTCTTATGTTTCCGTGTTGTGTTACCGACCTATTTCTTCGAAATCCTCACAATTAGAGTTTTGTTTTATCAAATGTCAGTTTTGGCCCAACATATAGGTCCTATAAAATAATTCAAAAATTTCACGAAAGAAAATATGAACTAGAAAATAAGGAAGGAAAACGATTGATCAGAAATGTTGAATAATTAAAATATTTTAAACAAGTAGTGATAAATGAATATTAATATTAAATTAACCATTTTTAAATGAATTGTCATTGAATTATTGTATAATCTAAAATCAACTATTATTAAATTAAATATTAAAATCTATGCGGATAATGTAATGGAATATAAATTTTAAATTTTAATATAAATTTTTAATATAAATTTTAGTAATTATATTAATTTATATTATAAAATATTTATATAAATTCAGCAATTTTTAAGAAAATACCCAAAATTGGTAAAAGTGGCTATTGTTTGAATATTCGATTAAACAAATGGCAGATTTTTGAATAAATAAATTATGAATGTCGTCTTTGAATTCTTAAACTGACTATTTAAATTTTTTAGAAAAACCTCTAATAATTCTCAACTTTTTTTAAAAAAATGACTAATTTCCCATAGGAATTATAATAGGTGTTTTAATATTTTTTATATTTTATTTAAAAATATGAAAAGAATGTTGAAATTACATTTCACTAAATTTTCTAATATTTTTAAACCAAACATTAAAAATTTTTTCTCTCCATATTGTCTTATATTATAAGTTTTTCCTTATTTCTTGATAATGAATTAATAGGTTTATATAATTTTCAATAACAATTTACAATAAGGCATTTATGAAATTTTTTATCGATACATAAAGTTGACAAAAACCTTCACAAATGTCTCTTTATATATTGTTATTGGAAATTGATATTGTTTTAAAGTTAATCCGCAACTTAAGCCCATAAACTGACGAATAAATTGCTTCTTTTCGGGTGATTTTTAATAATACTGACATTGATTTTCAAGCCTTTTCTTGCAAATTTATACTCAAATTAATTTTTATTATAAAATTTTTAATCAGCTTTAAATTTGATTTAAAGTTTGTTTTCATTATAATTTTTGCAATGAAAAAAACCAGATTATTTAAAAAAAATCAAATAAAATTCAAATTTTAAAAATTAAAAGACTATTTAAAACTTGAAATTTAATTGTTGTAAATTTAAATAAAAGATTTCATTTATTTAAATAAACTTAAATGATCACTACGAAAAAATTACGAAGTTTTTTTAACTTTTCTTTTATTATTTTAGAAATTGACAGATATAAAAGAAATGAAATATTTAAAAGTATAATATATTTACAAAATAAATTGTTGAATTGCAATATTTATGACAGTCGGCTTGTTTTTATCAAGCTTTTAATTTTATGTCTATTTAATTTTCCTTCATATAATTTGATGAAAAATTCTAATTTTCGATTTTATTTAAATAAATTAAATTAGAAAATGAGTAATATATAAAATAAACAAACAACTAGATTTCCTTTTTCAAAATATTGGAAATATATTGGGCTTTCTTTGTTTTCTTACCGGAAATTGCATAATTTACCTCCTTCGAAATAGCTTGAGCAAGTCGTTCTTTCATCATATTAAGGTTTTCGTAATTATTCTGGTATTCCTTACTTTTTGTACTTCAAAATTATTATCTACTGCCTCAGAATTTACGTTGATAACGTTCTCTTTTACATAGAATATTTCTAATTTGTTTATTATATTCAACAAGGATTTGAATATCACTGTTTTTCAGTTTTAGAAATGAAAGATTTTCTTGATCATCTGCTGTGTACGTTTCTTCATTATTTGCAAATGCATGATGCGCATAAATAGGTTTCTTTACTGCATTTAATAATTCAATACTTAGTGATGTACAGGGCCTTCCATAAAAGGAACAAATGATACATGAACATAATTTTATCAATTTCTTTAATAAAATATTTATTTCTTCAATATATTCAATAATATACATAATATTTTTTATTCTTATTTCGTACAAACTTTTTTTCCTGCTAATTCCTCGATAATATCATCAAATTTTATCTGTTTTGTTACCTCCTGCTCTATTGACAACATAGCCACCACTCTAACCTATCTCCTTGGTTGATCTTTGATAATTATTAATTTACTTTAATTTGGAAAAACTGCGTTCGGCGGAAGCTGCTGAAACATGCGCTGTTAACATAATTAAAGTAATTAAATATATATATAGGGATATACATCGTCTATATTATCTTTGCAAATTTGTTTCAGGCAATCTAATGGAGTTGTATTCTCTTGGATAATCTGTGACAAAAATTGTTAGAAATATGAAAGCGGGGGCCTCGGGAAAAATTCCTAAAATCCTGACTTCTACTCTACTCTTTGTATCTACTCTTAGAAGTTCCTGGAGATAGAATTTAAAGATTTTGTCAGCTGTAATCAATTTAGTATCATTGTGACACAATGATTCAATCGCTACTTTAATTGAAACTAAAGAAGAAATGGCCGGCAAAATGATGATATATTTATATTCAGAGAAATTGAGTGTCAATTTCAAATTTTTAAAAAAGATTTTCTAATGCAACATTTTTTTGTCTAACGAAATTTCAAATTCTGGAAGTTTATGTTCGTTATTGGCATACTTCCATAAATCCCTATGATTCCAAAATTCCACCCTTTTTGAAAAGAATTCATTTTGATATTAAGAGAATTCTATTCATCATTCAAAAGACTGAAACAATAATATTTTTTTGCTTTGCAAACCCTCGCTTGTACACTTTCCGCCTATTTTTAGCATAATCACCTACGATGTTCTTAATTGAATTAGGTGATTTTAGAACTTCACTTAAATTCAAGAATTTAACACCCTTGCCAAGGAATTCGGAAGTAATGAACACTTTGAATGTAATTCTATCATAATCACACATTTCTAATAATACATTTTCTAACGACATTTAATTTACTAACTTAAAATATTTTGCTATATTGGAAAGCGAACGCAATGAACTTACTGGAACAGTTTTTTCAATGCTAGAGTTGCCACTTACTGCCCTTGCATTAAGTCTTTTCAACGTATTGAATTGATGAATGGTTTTATGTGGATGTGCAGAGCACTAGTAGAACCATCTCAAGTTTTTAAAATCTTATGAAATTTTATACATTTCGCATAGCCTCTATTTCTTTCTTTCAAAAATAAATTCCAACTAGAATAAGTGTCTTCGGTTTAAGAGTGCTTGACGAATATGGGGTTTTTCATTACTATAGAATCGTGGACATAATTTCTGAGTATGAGAAACACCATAAGTTAATTTATGGAAACCTTGGCGTTGCAGCCGATGGTTATCTTACATCTTTTGAATGGATCCGATGATCTAAGGCCTGTCGGTGGAGGTGCGATGAATTAGCGTTCTATTCATAGATTATTTTGTTTGAATTCTACTTCCTAAGTACACATCCTACTCAACAACACAGAAGCAACATGTCGTTATACCTTTGAAAGCCGCCATGGTCCCTCTATCCTATTAACAAAAATGTATGCTGAGCGTATACCAAGGTTTTGAAAGTATTGCAGAATCAACACTGACTAAGGATGACCGATCAGCAACATACCTGTTTTAATCAACGACATTCGATCTACAAGTAGAAGAAAAGATAAACATACGATACTTTTGGCTTCTATTAAAACTAGATAAAATAAGTCTTTTGAGGTATTTTGCTGTTTTTATTTATTTTAGTTAGTAGAGTATCTTGAGGACTGCCCGTCGGATATTTGGCTTAAAAATATATATAGATTTTTAGGGGTGGCTAATTTTAAATTTATTTTTATAATTATTATTATTACTTTTTTGTTGAATATCAATCTGAAACATATTAAAGGCGGTTCTAGTGCAATTCGTCGCAGGACAATTCGGCGTAGACAATTTGTCGCGGACAATTAATTTCAAAGACAACATAAAAATTGGAAACATATATGGTTCTATTGATTTTTTATATATTAATTGAATATTAAAATATAATAAATTTTAATTTTTTAAATCTATTTTTCTTATATAATGGAATTGCATTCAAATCGATAAAAATGGCAAAATTTATAAAAATAACAAATAATTACCCATTAAGACTGACTTATTCTCATTTAGTTATGTTATAAATTATAATTATTAAATCTAAACTTAAAGCATAACATTTATAATATAGTATATGTTTGCTTGCTTATATAGTATACATATAATATATACATATAATATTAATAACACAATAAATAATTAATTTTATTGTTTTCATATGTATTACAGATTTCTGCTCCGAATTGTCCGGTTACCATTAGGGTCAGAGGGTTTTTTAGTCTCGATTAAAAAACCTTAAAATAAATTAACCTTAAATAAACCAAAATATTTTTCTCATTAAAAACGCATAAAAATTAATTTTCAATGAAAACAAATTCTAGTACATGCTGATTCCAAATTACTCGATTTTTTGTAATACTCGGTTAGTCGAGTATTACAAAAAAAATTGGGCGAGTACTCGGTTACTCGGTTATTATACTCGAAACTAAAATTAAATAATTAAAGATAAATAATTAAAGAATTTAATTAAATTTTATTAAATATATCAAATATTTATTGTATATATAACTTTTTATTTATTTAAGAAATAATATTTAAGAAAAGTTAGCGCATTTAAGGTTTCTGGGTTCATTCTGTTTCGGATTTTCGTCTTCAAAGTGCCAGCTACTGAGAAGACTCGTTCGGAGGCTGTAGAAGTTGGCTTTATTGTCAATAGTGCATTGTACAATTTCTCAAGTTGTTCAGAACGTTTACCTTTATTTACTTCAAGTGGCTTACATTCTTTTTCCAAACTTAAATTTCGGGTATTTTGGTGTTTAGGTGTTGTAAACGAAGAAATACACTTTTGTAATTTCTTGTATGGGTTTAGCAACTCAGGCTCCTCATCTTCATTAGTGCTTGAACTTTCAGAATGGTTGGGAAATAAACGGTTCATTATTTTTGTTGCAAATCCTTTAACTTTATGTTTAGTTGAATATTCAAAAAATTTGTTATTTTCAGGATACACGCCGTGGTGTAGAAATGATAATAGAGTAACCAATTCTTTATTTCGACGTTTTTCAATTCGAGATTTCAAATTAAACAAGAATTCTGTCGCGAGCGGAGTTTTAATCAATTCTAATTCTTGAAACACATATAGTAATGTTGCGTCTCCAGTCAATAAATTAGAATTTTGTTTACTCAATTCCAAAACAGCTATTTTTGCCGGTTCTAAAATTGAAACAATTTCTTTTAACAATTCAATATTATCATTTTTATAAGGTGCTACCCCTAGCTCGACCAAAGCACGATTAACTGAGTTTATTAATTTTAAAAATCGCTCAGTTGCCAATACTAAACTACTCCATCTAGTCTTTATATCTAAGAGCAAACGTAAACAATTTCCCTCATTTTGGCTAGTATATTTTTTTAAAATTTCGCTTCTTAAAGATGATTTTCTAAAGAATTTTATAATTTTTCTCATTTCATCTATCGCGATTTTATGTGTTGTTCGAAGCTCCACTGTTTCTAGTTCTGAATGTAAAAAATCGTCGTTTTCCAGTTCATCTATTATTTCATTAGATTCCGCTTGATCTTCATCATTTTCAAAAAATTCTACATCATCATCTTCGGTAGCATCGACATAACCAGGTTCATTACGTTTTGAGTAAAAAGTTTCAATGACGGCTAGGTGAAAAGCGTGGTTATAGCATAATTGGCTTTCAGCTGATATAATTTTGCCGTATTTCACCATTACGTTTGCACCATCGTGCGCGGAAGCAACTATGTCAGAATCAAAATCTACTCCAAATTCTTTCAATCGATTGAATACTAGTTCTTCGGTTTTTTCAGATGTGCAGCTTTCTATAATCGGAACCAAACCAAGAACAATTTGACTCGAAATAGATTGCAGTGTGACATTAAGATATCTTCTTAAAGCGATATCAGTCCATTCATCGACCGTAATTGTAAATTTTTGTCCTGATTTAATTTTGGCTTCTAAATTATGCTTAGTTTCAGCTTTTTTTCTTTGAAAAATGTTAGAACGTGTTTTCGAACAGTCGATACGCTGGTTGGCATTTTGTAATTACGACTGTTTACAAAGCAGCGAACTGCATCGCATTTGACAATTGTACGAAATGGAATACCATCTTTTGTTGCGCATTTCGATATAATTTCCTCCAGTGATTCTCTTTCTCTACTGATAAATGTTAACATACCACTAACTTTAGGTATTTTGGATGTGCTTGGTCCTAGCGAATCATCAGCAGAATTTTGAACATTCCTTTTGGTTTGAGGTTTTAAACTGATATCATGTTTTTTTAAATGATTTATCATTCCAGTTGTGGTACCACCTTTAATGGATATCTTATTCGTACATAAATCGACTTGACATTGCGCAATTTCTGATGATAATTTTTTGAAATAATCCCAAACTTTCGATTTGTTTGTGGCCATTATGGATTAGAGGATATCTATAAATTATATTTTCGAAATTCAAACAAAATAAAAACAAACCTAATTTTTATACACATAATTATTATTGTAATTAATAATTATACTTACGATGTGTGATCGGTGTTCTGTGATGAACGCGTAAAAGTGTAAAATATTTCACTGAATTAAATACAATTTCTTAAACTAGAAAAAAAATCTTACAGTTAAGAAAAATAGTATTTTTAATATTTAATTCTTATAATTTTGCTTGCTTAATTAAGAAAAATAGAAAATATTGAATGTTACTATAGCAACCAATATCATAATTTCTGATAATTTTTGCTTGAAAAAAAAATTATATCTAAAGTAACTACTCGGTTACTCGACGTAATTACCCGGTTAACCGAATAATGGAAAATATCTGAAAATAGACGAGTACTCGGTTACTCGATTATTCGTTTGGAAACACTTGCTGAAAGACTAAATATTTTTCTCCATAAAAAGCTTAAAAAATAAATTTTCAATGAAAATATCTAAATATTTTTTCTTGAATAAAATTCCTAGCAATAATTTTTCGCAAAAAACCATATACATGTATACATGTTCTAACAATGTCAAATAATTTCTTAAAACTAAACTTTTACATTCAATTTTGATTGGTTGTTTCGTGTTTTCATTGATATTAATTCAATATGCTCTACAAATGTAATATTATTTACTCAGATCCAAAACATATACAGATTAGCAATCATAACCTTAAAAATCATCATAATTATTGACCATTTTAATCAACATTCAACTAACTCAATCCCTCTTTCAGATTAAATTTTACTTTCAAAAGATATATTCAAATGATCTAAATTCTCTTATAAACACATCATTATTCATTCGATCCGAACCATCAAAATCTTTGTAAGTCCCCAATTGATGATTAAACTAACCACTTATTCATCGATGTCTGAAACACAATGTTATTCATGAGACTATATACCATTTAAACAGATATAGTTTTCTAATAAATATTATTTTTCCATCAAGGAAACTTTCCCAGTAAAATTCAAATATATTTAAATGACTGTTGTGCAACATATCACATCATAGTAAATAAATCAATGAGAATCCTCAAAATGATCTATGTTTTCTCCAAATAACTTCAATCAAAATTATCATAAAATTCTCTACTAAAGATCATATTGATAACATTTTGTTAATTCATCGCTGATTTCCTAATAAATTATAGACTGTCATACCTTTAAAAATTAATTACTCTAAACATTCTTTAGTATTATCAAATCAACACAATGAACATGAAAACATGTCAACTACTGAATATAACTTATCTACACCACACCAAACATAAAAGAATTGATGCACTTAGCACATTAAAAACAATATTTGAGATTATTTAGATGCTTTACTTGATTTATACGAGAATGAAAATAATGACAATAGTACATATTTATTTATATAGTACGAGATTTTAAGCAGAATTAAGTACCAACCTAAAAGAATCAACAAAATGTTTAAATAATTTAATAACTTTTTTTAAAGAATTCCACTTAGATGACAATTTTAACAATGTAATAAAAAAAGCTATAACTTTGGCAGAAGATGTAGATATTCGTCCTCAATTTAAAGAAAATCCATTACGATGGCGTAAAAAACGTAGGTTTAATTACGAATGTCGTGATGAGAGACTGAGAAACCCGGAACAGAACTATAAAACTTCATTTTTCTTCCAATTATGGACAGTGCAATTAACTCCTTAATAGAGAGATTCAAACTTCTGAATAGTCATGCCGAAAAGTTTCAATTTCTTATAAATTTTAATGAAATTTATAATTTCTGTGACCAAGTAAAAAAAAATAAATGTACCGATTTACAAACTGCATTAACAATATCTTTGCGGATACTATTAACTCTACCAGTTTCAGTAGCAAGTGGCGAAAGATCATTTTCTAGACTTAAACTGATTAAGACATCTTTTCGATCAAGTATTTCTCAAGAGAGATTAGTTGGGTTGACAATGATTACTATTGAAAGCGATATCAGCGATGAAATAAAAATTAATGATATTTTGAAAAATAAAATTTTGAATTAACTATAGTGCAATTGATTTTATGTATAATCGATATCTGTTAATTACAATTGATGACAAAAAATGTTTTATTTTAAATAATATACAATGATTATGTACTGTTTAATTTGTATTTGAGTTTTTTAATATATTTTTTTAAAGGGTGATTAACAGAAACTTGCATCGGAGTGCTAGTACCACTAATAGAACTTTCACGTATTGTTAATTAATCTTATCACAATCCTCATGATATATCTGCTTAAATTTATCATTCTAAAATTAATTTGTTGTCTGTTCTCAAATGTACTTAAATGTGTTACTTAAACATTTAAAATGACTGTAATTAAATATGGCAAAAATTTCTTTATATTATTATTTAAAAAATAATAAAAAATAAAATAAAAAATAATTTTACTTCAGTTCAAATTTATATTTGCTAAAAACAATAAATTGATTAAAAACTGGACAAAACTTTATAATAGATACAATGTCTAAAGAAAAGCATGCTTTTAAACAAAATTTGTCAAGAAAGTCACAAATAACAGGCAAGTAAAAATCTAGCAGGAAATAATTTTAACTCCTGACCAGATTTCTAAATTAATATTATGAATTTAATTTTTATTTCAAATTTTTTTTATAAAATAATTATGTTATGAAAAAAATGTTAAAATATTTAAAATATTTAATAATGTATTGTATCTATAGTTTTCATTCCGACCTGATGATGACAATCAATCTGTGAAAATATATGTCAAAGCGGATATTTGAGTAGCGCTTTTAAATAATTCAATCATTACCATGATTGCCATTGTACATCTTTTTCACTATATATTTCGATAGCATTACTATCATCATCAGGTTACCTACATTAAAGACGCATGAATAACTATACAATATTGATAATTTATAAACAATTTATAAAATCTATAAATTATAAATTATAAATAAAAATTTTAAATAATTATTTTCAAAAATAATTTTCAACAAACAATTATTTTAAACTTTTAAAATTATTTAAATATTATTATTAATTATATTATATTATTATTTAAATATTATTATTAAATATTATTTTAATTATTTTTTTAATTATTTAACATAACTATTATTCAATATACATCAACATACAAAAATTTTAATTAAAAATATTCAACACACACGTATTAACTGCATTCTGCACATTGATTTTAGGATTAAAAGTTCTTATCAATAATGCTTCACATATCACACGCTCAAAACAATTATCAAAAAAATTTGATAAGATTTTAAAATCAGACATTCCTAATTCTCTCATACAGACTTTATTGTGATCCTTAATATTGGACACTCCCTTCGGTTGACAGTGTTCTTGAACTCGAGTACAGAGTTGACGGAAAGTCTCTCCAATGTATATGGTCATTACACCCATTAAATGTGAATTGATAAACGAGATCCGAACACAATCCAACCGGCGTTTGAGATTTAATAACAAACATACTACGCACTTTGCACGATTTTGAAACAATTCTATAATTTAAATAATTTAAACTAAAGTTTGTTTACATTGCATCTCAGAATCTTTAATTTCTATAAGATTTTTGGAAATTTCGTTGAAATTCTATTAGAAAATTATAACTTTTTTCGAGTTTTATCAGGTATCGAATTTACAGAAGTAAATATATTATCTGAAAACTAGTTTTAATTTCCATCTAACTTTGTTTTAAAAAAAATTCTACTTTAAAAATTTATTTTATGCGACATCAATTGGAAATCAGCAGCTTGGTAAACAAAACCAACTACAATAATGTCAACAAATAACGTTTGATACAAATGTTTTATAAAACAAATAAAGTTGATATTAAAAAAAGTTTTTATTCCATTAACAGTTTAAGATTTGTAATAATTTTTAAAAAATCCCACACAGGAAAATATTAATATATTGATTTATTAAAACAATACGATAATAATGTTTAATGTAGAAAACAATTAAATATGACATTATAGAATTAATAATGATGATTTTCTGAAACCCTTTGATTAATACAAATTTCAAATAACAATTTTACAAGGAATTGTAAATATTATAAAAACATTGCCGCTTAATTATCAAATTGGCCGGGTAAATAAACGCACTGCTATCAGATATCATCAATTAGTTATTCATGCAATTAACCGAATGCAACACATCGACAACTTATAACTAGCAATCAAACTCCACACTTCCAATCACCAGCAGTTTGAGTCGAACTGGCTATCCGAAGTAATACATTTATATAAATTACCGAATAGAATCGCCATAAAGATTGCATTGCTAGTAACTAGCATTAGTAACAACAACCTCTATCATCTAAATGCTGAAAGCTGATTGGATTGTCATCGATTAAGATTTCGACCAATTCAAAGTTACTAGTTGATTTTGATTTCTATATTCTTTAAACTAGATTAATTTGCAGGAATTTAATAATAGGTATGATGCTTTATATTCTGATAATTATTCCACTGATTGCGTCAGGTAAGTTGTATTTTATAATTTCTATAATACTAATACAATTAATATGATTTGATTTGATTTATTATTTAAATATGTAAAAATACTTTTCAAAGAAAATGTAAATATTTTAATTAAAAGCAAAATAGTTGTTATATATGTTTGTAAATTAATTTGATTTTATATTTTAAAAAGATGGAGTCCTTTGATGCTGATGTATAATTAATTGAAATACAATCAATTGCGCGTTTATGCATGGGTGAGTGCCAAGGACCGTCATACCGATCAAATAAAAAAAATTGATTATAAAAAATATTTTTGACTTAAATGAATTATTTAAAATATAAACTATATTTTTGCCTTCACGTACAAGCATATTATTGTAATTTATAATTTTCTTTGTTCGTTTGAGCTAATAATTCGTTTGTAAGCAAAACAACTTCGAACTTCTCAGCTTCGACGAGCGTTTGTGGACGTTTATTTGTTAAAAGTTTTAGTCTGGTGATTCCGTCACTTTTAGTGTTAAAACTTCGTGGATTTTTGGGCAACCTTTTGCACTACCAGTCTAGTTTCAAAGGCCCTGTTTTCTGTAAACGCGCTACTGAATAGAATTGACAATTTCCAACATTAATGCAATAAAAATATTCTTCATTTAGTTAGCAATGTGATATTATCACGTTGATTAAGACTAGTTTTAATTAGCGTGTTAATTTTTGATCAACCAATCATACGTTGATTTATAATAAATAATTATCAGAATTTTATATTAGGAAACGAAATTTCCTTTAATTAAACGTAATCAATAATAGTTTAAAATAAATGTTTTTGAAAAAAAATGTTTGGTTTTGAATTCAAAAAAATTTTCAATATATTTTTCAAATAATAATCCTCTTTTAATAATAATTCAATTATTTTTATTTTCAATTATTCATTATTTTGATTGTGTATAAATATAATATTAATATCTGATTGTATTTATTTTGTCAGTAATATTTAATCTTTCTTTATATTTTCTATATAATTCAATTGATTTGATAGTATAAATTGATAAAAGTTCGCATTGGGTCAAAGTGACAAATGGTAGGAGTGACCAGTAGAATGTTATAGGAGTGACCGGTAGGATGTATTTATCTTATATGAATTTAATAAAAAGTATTTTTTATTATTTCGAAAATTCAACTATAGGTTCTCGAATTAAAATTTTTATATATGCACCGAAAATTTGTTAATGCATACATTTACATTTAAACAAACTTCAAATATTAAAAACTATATATTGGTAGCAAGGAATGCAATTGTATTCAAAAACCTTTTTGGCGAGTCTATTGCAAATGTATTATTTGGTTTATTTCTTCATAAATTAATGACTTTTATATGATAATTTATTATTATAATAATTTTATATCAATTTTTTGAAACTAATCAAAAAAAATAAACACGATGTTTGATATTAATAAATCTTTGCTTCTTTGGATTAGATAGTGCTCCTCCTTGATGATTAAGTTGATTCTATACTATCAAATAGATGAAAAATATGACAATATAAACTTTCTTTAGTCCACATTAAGTGCAAAGTTTTATAAGTTGTATCTACGCTAGAATTAATAAATTTCATGTAACATATTTGGTCCATTCGTATAAAACTTTAGAAAAAGTGGTTGCATAAAAAGAACTTATCTTGTATTAATTTTATTAGTTCAAATAATGAATAAAAATGTTCACTTATTGATTATATATTTATTGAATCGACTAAACTTCTAAAACAAACAATACGTCGAAAAATCCTAAATCTCTTTGTTGAGAAAATAAAATTTGAATATGAGAAGAAAATAACAAAATCAATAAAATTAAACAATGAAATACGATTAAGTCATTCGTAATTAACAAGTATAATTTAACAAGGAAAAGGAAAAACAAAAACATATTGGAAAATGAAATTGTCTTATCTCGACAGTTTGTCCGTAATAACGAATGGATTACCAGTGAAGTACGAAAAGTTAAAAGGGAAACAACCAATTAAAATCGTATATCTTGACAGCTGCCAGATATATAGAGGATTTAGGGATGACTCAATCGAATGTGATGGAAGCAAAAATCAAAAACAAAAGAATTATCTGTAAATGTTATTAGATGTCAGACTATAAAAGTGAAACACAATTGAGAAATAACTGCTGTAATATTGAATCATTTTGTGTCCATGTAAATTGGTAATGAATTTTATTAATCACTAAAAGTTTATTGTCAAGAATTCGTTATTATTGTCAATCAAGACACAATTTGGATTCCGATTAATAATTGTAAATTTCACATTTCACCGACAGTGCAACATCTTCAACTCCCTGTGATGTTTGAGGCAATAGATTTAAAGGTTCTTGAATACATTATATGAAGTTATATTCGTAAAATCTAATATAAGTTATGGGCCTTATTTTTTAGATTATTTTTTGTTTTAGCAGAAAATTCATTTACTTAAATTCGGTGAGAAACCAAATATTTAAACAATTTAAAATTAATAACTGGAAAATTGAAATTTCAAAATTACCTTTTAACTGTTAAGTTGAGAGATTGCTGAGAAATAACGCTAGTTTGAAAGTATGATATTTTGTACAAGGACAGTGAGCCGAGCTTTGTGATTAATCTTTACTCTATTAAAACAATATGCTGATTATCAATTTATAGAATATAATTAATTTAAAAAATATAGTATTTATATCAAGTTATGATAAATTTCAATTTATTTATGATAACTCCATTCAATATTTGCAAAGAAAATAAAATGATGTGTAGTTGCGTATTCTATTCATTAATTATTATTCTTAGAAAATATCAATGACAATTGATTTATTTAATTAAAAAATTGAATTAAATTTTTACAAATTTATTTATTAAATTTTATTATAAATTGCTTTAATTTTAAAACAGCAAATATTTTTTGAAAACTATTATACAAAATAGCTAATTTTTAAATTAAATTACAACTCTAGTTTTAATTATATTGCATTTACTTTACTTATTGTTTGCTTTTAAAAGCGGATGTTTAAAGATTTCATTCAATTCAGAAATAAGTAATTTATTTATTTCTTGAAATATTATTATTTCTGAATTATTATTATTATTATTATTATTATTATTATTATTATTATTATTATTATTATTATTATTATTATTATTATTATTATTATTATTATTATTAACATTATTAAATAATTAAATATTTTGCAATATATATATATATATATATATATATATATATATATATATATATATATATATATATATATATATATATATATTCAAAATATTATTATAGATTTTTAGAAATAATTATCTTAGATAAATTTTATATTTTAATTAAATAACAAGAAGTGCTAAAATTAAAGAGTAAATTTTGAAATTCAATTTCCCAATCACTTATTAAGAATATCCTACATTTATTTCTTAATTTTACAAATTTAAATTACTTTAGCTGATACTCAAAATATCATATAGTTGATACATTGTAATAATTTTCCACTGGATTTCGCGTTCCCAAATGACCGAAACATTAAAATTTGTGATTTATATAAAATTTGAGCAGAAATCAATTTTTTAAAAATAGAAAATAAATTTTTTAAAGTAAGATTTCGAGTAAAATTTTTCACTAACGAAATAATTTGAGAATTATTTTTTACTAAACAATGAAGCACTGAAAATTTGCAAACCACGTCAACATAAAAGTACTTTTTGAAATAATACAGTTTCAATGAAAATCACGAATTGTTTTGTTTTCAATGAAATTTGTAAAAAAAATCTTGGAAAAATTTGATACAAGAGTTAGTTTAACACTCACATTGTATATTTTAGGTATTTAAAATAAATAAATAAAGGTGATTTTTGTTCCAAAATAAAATAACTTTCTAAGACATGGTCATTATATTCATGTTAGTCATCAAAATTCCTGCTGACTCTTATATAAAAAGCAAATACGTAATAAAATATTGGCACATAAATTAAAAAAAACATTCTCAATAAATTAGTTGTTTATTGAATATTTATTGATGGTCGATTCGACAATGCCTCGCATAAAAAAACGTCATCTCTTTCCATAATATGAAAATACATTTCAAACTTATCTTTGATCGCTAAACGAGTTCTTCAAATGGTGTTTTTCCAATATTTTGACTATAAATTGGATAAACAATGTCTTTTTGAATTTCTAAGTAATTTGGAATTTAAATCATGTTTCATGGAACTTCTAGAAAATACAATTACTAGTACTGGATCTTAGTGTAAGTAACTGTCATAAGACTAAATAATAATGAAAAAGAATAATTTTAAAATTGCCCATCTGAAACTACATGCTTCTCAAATTTATTTGCCATGACTATTAGACTCAAAGAAATAAGTTAAATTTAAGTAAATAACCACACTGTAAAAATTTTTAAAGAAGTAGAGATGTCATTGAGTTTATTAAAATAAAACGTCATTCGAAAATTTTAAATAATTATTTAAAAAAGGGGAAAGTAGTATTAAATATTTCACAATGGAATAGACAAATGGAACAGAAATAGGTCTACATTGGGATTTCGAAAGACTAAAAAATATTGAGATAAACTTGTAACATATGTTTATATTGCTATTTTAGGCATATTATTAGCGATAAATTTCAACCGGTTAAATAGCGTTCTCCTAATGTCATAATTCTCTTTATATATTAAATGTAAAGCATATAAAGCTTTTAATGAATAGAATTTTCTATATTTAGATGATAAAAGGAATAAGTAAGATGAACAACGTTTTAATAAGTTCGTCGATTTAAGTTTTAATCGATAAATATTTCAACTTTTTGAAAGGTATTTTTTATAATAAAATATTAAGGTTCTAAAATCAATGTTCAAAATGAGAATTTAAAAATATTTAAATAAATGCTTGGTTTACTTTTTATTGGTTTTATTGGTTTTATTTTTGTAAAACACATTGAAAATGACTATTAATATGTTGCAATGTTTATTTAATTTTGTTTTATTTTTATTTGATCTACCGTGTTTCTTATCATACAAGCCCATGGTAAATATTAGAATATCCTATATTTTCAAATTGAGGGTTTATAAAGTTTAAAAGTTTATAACACTCTATAATTGCAATTAGTTAATTGTTCCTATTGAAAATTATACAAGTGTATTATAATTTAAGATATTTTACAGTTCTTCAAACAAATCTTATAAAAACAACTGAATCAAAAGTAAATATTCAATGATCAGTACAAGTAGAATGATAGATCAAGTGTATTTTGTTATCTTAATTATTTACCATTTTGAACTGTCGTTTTGTTAAATAAATAACCATTTTTAATCATTCATGTAATTTTTTATTTTAACTGGATTGAATTTTATTCATAACAAACTTCTTTAATTAAATAATTTTTTTCAATTTTATACTGCTGAATTTGTATTTAATTTAAAATTGACAGAAAATATAGATTATTTCTTAAAACAAAATTGTGAAAATTATTTAAAATAGTGTTTAAATAAGCAAAAAGACTTAATTTTTTTTATTATATTGCAAATGATTAAATAATAATTTGTTAAAAATTTATTTCAGTACAAATTTAATTTAAAATTAATGGCTTCCAAAGATTATAAAATCTAGACATTCGTATGATCCAAAATGCTTCAATTAGAATTTCAGATTTTTTATATGAATATATTATTAAAATTTTGATTTAACAGAATTTAGACAATACATTTTGTATTTATTTTCAAAATATTATAAAGCATATTACAGTAAAACCTCGATTATGAGAAATACATTTAATTTATACCAAAAATGTAATAAAAAGTTTTTACTCTTTTATTTTACTCTTTATTTAAAATTGAATTAAAATTGTGCGATCATAGTTTTCAAAACTTCCAGACACCAAAGTGTGTTTACTAGGCTGTGTTAACTAGACTGGACACATTTTTAATAATAAATAAAATCAATTTAATAATAATAATAATAATAATAATAATAATAATAATAATAATAATAATAATAATAATAATAATAATAATAATAATAATAATAATAATAATAATAATAATAATATCTACAAAAAATAAATATTTAAAATAAATTATTGAAATATTTTCCCCTTTTATTTAAAATATGCTTGAATTAAATTTATTGTTGTGACAAAATGTTTTCAAAAAAGTTTTGGTCAAAATATAGTCATTGTTTTCGCGTAGAAGTTCAATGCACTTTTAGCTTTCTATTAAATTGTCTCAAAGTCTGAGCCAAAAAAATTAAAAGCAAAAATTCTTTTAAAATTTGAAATATGAGAAAAACTGTTATATGCAAAATTTTATTAAAGCGACAATATATATGTGGTTTTATTATATTAATTATTTTCATTAAATGTTGTGAAATAACTGCTAGGTTTTGGAGATAAACGTATTGTGTTTGTTATTGCATAATAAAGTACCTTTGAAAATAACAATTAATTGTCAGTAAAATCTTTTTTCCCCTTTGATTTGATATTTTTAAATATTTGATTTTTTTTCATTATGACTAAATCAAAATTTTATGTATGGAAAATAAATGAAATATTAACTTGTATATATTTTTTTCACAGTAATTTTATAATTTTTAACAACTTTATTGACGAAAACATTATCATTTGGTATTTTTATTTGTCAATTATTCCAATACACGTTTAAAGAACAAAATTAATTTCAGTAAAATCTATTATACGGTTCATTTTTTTCAAATGTAAAATTTTCTATTTCTTTTCTCTTCTTTTTTTCTCAGATATCAATTGATCAATAAACTAGTCTTAACAACTGATAAAATATGTATCCAAAATCTTTCTCTGGTTTTACTTTATTTATAATTGTCTAAAAGAATTTTAGTAAAGTAAATATTGAAACAAGAATTATTTAATTTAATTTAAGTTTTTTAAGTACATCAAAAATAAATTGTTAAATATAAATCTTACTGACCAATGATATATGCGATAATGCGTAGTGTACGTACTCTTCCCCACTCTATATTATTTGGAGGTCGCATTGCCATGCTTTACGAGTGTGTGCTTGTCAACGCGAGCTCAATTATGCATTAAACACATGTTTTGTTTCTCTTTTTATAACTCTTTTTAGCTAATATTTTTAAGTCGGTCAAAATGACCGGCTTGATATGCGACGTTCTAAAATGGCTTGGTAAATGGCGGGTTAATAGAAAATAATACACGTATTTTTAATTTTTAAAAATTTTTTTGAAAATAAACGTTTTATTTTCTTTATCACAATATATCAATAAAATATCAAAGTTAAATATAAAATTATAACTATAATATTGAATATAATAATTTCCATAAACATTTTAAATAATAAAAAAAATTAATTATTTTTATTTTTGACAAATAAAAAAATGAATTGAAATAAATGAATTAAATTTCATCAATTTTATAATATATTGATTTTTTGTTGTAATTTTTGTATATATTTTTATTGATTTTGTATTTTTTTCAATTCTCTAATTTTTAATATGGAATCTAATGTAAAAAATGAAAATAAAAATCTAAAATTGGAAGGATTGATGATTTCATTAATAGATTTAGCTTTACAATTAAAACGATCACACATTACTCGCGATAAATAATGACTGATCTGATATCTTTTAATTATTCCAATACTTTTGAAAATTACAAATCTAAAAATTACCTAATAAATAATTTAATTATTTAAGCATAACGACATTATAGAATTATTGAAATTTCACATTAATAAATTCGAGTTGTTGTTCTTTTTGCATATTGAATAACTTCAAACTTTTCCTTCACAGGGCAATTATTTTCATTGACTATTTAAATTGATAATGCCTCGAAAGATTTTCCGAAATATATATAAATACATTCATTTTCTATCAATTATCTACAAAATTATTGTATAAAAAATTATAAATGTTCAACAAAATACAGTTAAAATAGTTTATTGTCAAAGTATATTTTGAATATTATTTTTAAAATTGTTTAATATGTTTTTATATTATTTTATTTCAATTTATAATTTGAAATATTTGTTCAATTTCTATTGGAGTACTTCAATTTTTGTGTTAAATTACACTATTTGCTTTTGTTTGAACTACAAACAAAACCTAAAATTAGTAGTTTCAGATCTTTCAATAAATCGGTAACTTCACAAGAAATCGTAAAAATATTCCAATAAAGTTTGCTTTAAAAATAAGTGAAAAAACTATTGGTTTTGAAATAAAATATGGAGAAATTTATTTATTTAAAATATTACTTTAACTAAAAATGGCTTCCAAATATCAGAATTTAATAATTTGAGATAAAACTTCTAGAGTTGGTAGTATGTGAGCATATTTATCATATTTACCAAAAATATATATTTTAAAAAAATAATTGGATTAAAAGTTTCGAAATGGAAGTTAGTTGTAATTTTTGTTATTCCTGGAATTAAAAAAACACATCCCGTTGCCATTGACGTTTGTTTTACTGTGAGTAACGAATTGAATAGGATATTTACATTTTCAGTCTTCGTTTTAAAATTCCGTGTTAGTAAAAAATCTTTTCTTTTTCAGCAATATATAAATTTTTACATTCTGATCCTTACGTTATCTGAATTTTGTCCTTCATATCATCGGTTGCTATTGCAATTAGTTTCCCATAATCTGTTATCTTTAGTTATGAATTATTTCGAAAATTCCTGCTGCTAACGTTACAACACCTTTTGGAGAGTAGTGGAAATTTTCATTTTAATGCAGAATAAATAATACTTATATATGCACTAAATTCACTTAAATTTCATATAAAAATTTGCAAAGCATTTTGGTCAAATGCGTTGCAGAATTTTTATTCCCTTTTCAGTGCATACTCAAAATCTTTCTACGATTAGCCAAAATTTGCCTATTAAAAATCTATGACCACAAAAGTCTAATTAAAAAATCAGAGTTCTAAAACGTCATGTCTATACAGTTTCTCAAAACAAAAGATTAATTTCTTGAATAATTTACATTAAATCTTCCAGAGTTAAAACCTTCGGAGTTTAACTCTAAAGTGTAAAAACGTTATTTAATTCGTTGAAATTCCCCATTTAAATCACAAATAATTCCGGACTAAAATTACAAAGGAGAAATAAAGAATGAAATATAAATAAATTATTATTACATAAATAAACATGGTAAAGATTTCGTCATCAGGTTACCATATATATATATATATATATATATATATATATATATATATATATATATATATATATATATATATATATATATATATATATATATATATATATATATATATATATATATATATATATATATATATATATATATATATATATATATATATATATATATATATATATATATATATATATATATATATATATATATATATATATAGATTTGTATGTTCAAAAAAAAATTCAATATGTTGTTTAATTCATACTTATTTTAATTCAATAACTCTTTAATGATGATAAAAAAAGTATGGTCTAAATTGGACAAATCATGCATCATTTAATAGAGGAAAGTGAATTTTCAGATAACATTAAAATAAAAATGCCATGTTGCCGATCAAAAAAAAAGTTATAATAAAATTTGCAATTTGATGTTTTTAATTAAGCGTTATTCCATTATCACTCATTCACATACATACATAGATAATTATATATTTATATTAAACAAAATTACATTTATGAAAACCAAACTTCAATCAAAATATAATCAAAAGTGGCATAAGTCCATAGCTAAAAACCTTTTATTTATTTTTATTAATATTATTAATTATTGCATATTAAAATGAAAAAAAAATGTTTATTATTTTAGAAACATTACACAAATTTATTAATTTTGTTTTTAGTTAATTCAGACAAACTTTTAAATATTTTTATAAAGGAATCAATGGACTTATCAGACGACTCATATATTGAAATAACTTCGTGCAAGTTAATTTCAAAACCTAATAAAATATCGAATCAAATTAAAAAAAATTAATTAAAATTAATTATCAATTATTTCGTTTGACAATAAATGTTTAAACTCCTATTAATTGTGGATACATTATAGATGTTATGGTGAATGGTTAAGGTCTATAAACATTTTTAATGAATATCAAATATTGACAAATTTCATTTTCGAAATACCCGAGTTTGGAACAAATGCAATTGAAAATGGCTGATTTTGGAGTCTACAAAACTGGTTGCGGGAAGAATTCTTAAGATTGGTTTGTTTTAAAATTATCGATGCAAAAACAATTTTGAACAAAATATCTTTTGATTAGGGAAATTTTGAAGTAAATTCATGGATAATGGTAGATCAATGATGCTTGAAGATGACATTATATATTGACGGTGTACTAAAGCATATTCAACGCAAGTTTCTTTCTATGGATTTTACATACGGTTATTCTAGTTTTAAATTATTTAAATAACAGAAGAAATCCGTAACCCAAGCTGAATCTATTATTGGTTGTTAATTTTTTACCCTAAAAGTTCTTTGAGAAAGAAAAGCAATCTCCACATATCACCATTTGTGAGACACGAAGAACAGTGAAATATAATCAATCAGGAGTCGCCAATAAATATTTTTATATTTTCTACATAATGATTACTATTCATGACAATAAAATGAAATAATTGTAACACTTGACAACTTACGTTTCTACGATATTACGAATGAACTTCGCAAATTTCGTAAATTGTCTGTGTATAATGACATATTATTCATATATACTCCAACCTGTTGTGAATATTCTTAAAAGAACTATTAATTTGTGACAATTAGCAAAAATGGAATAACAAAAATTGACAATACCAGTTTTTTAGATTTATTACAGTTTTCATCGTTATTTTATCATTCTGTTTTTAGAATTCTATCGGCTTTGTTTATTACTTCGGATTTGTTTACAATTTGTGCAGTATAGTCATTTATTTTTATCAACTATGGTAGAGAATAGACTAAATTGCATTTCTAAGATGGCTGTCTATCAATAAATAATAGAAAAAATGAAAGAAGAATATTTTATTACGGAGTTTCTTTTAGTTAAATAGATTTTGTTTGTTTTTATGTATAAGTTTTTGTTACTTTTATGTGAATTCCATGTCTTTAATTTAAACTTAGATAAATTTATTTCTCTAGTAAAATTCCGATAATTTAAACTAAGTTCTATGTCAGAAATAAAATAATTAACATTAAAATATTAAGTTTTGGCAAAATTTATTTTTGTCCTTATTGAAAAAAAACCCTGTGAGTAATATTTCCGCTGATAAACGTAATAAAATATTTAAATAATGTTCACCACATCCCCAATTTAAAGATTTTGTTCATGAAGAGATTAATCAAATAAAGTTCTATAAGAAAAAACTATATACGTAGGAATTTACATTTTCATATTTATATTTATTTATTCACGTTCTTATTACAGTAGTAAGTTGCAAAATTTGTCATTGCAAAATTTGCCAGTGCAAATAGTTGCAAGTGAAATTCATTTGTTAATCACATTTTACAATATTCAATGTTCACTTAAACACATCCATTGTTTTAATGAGTTATATTGCACTTTAACTGGAAAATTTTAATTGGATTTAAAATTTAATAATAAGAATTAATTAACCGCTTAACTTACCAATTAAAAAGAAAATATGGAAAAACTAACTGTTTTATTACATTTTAAGACACATAAACATATATACCTCTTTTAACACTTTGTTTTACGGTGTTTCGCTATAATGCTCGTTAATAAATTACTAAAAATAAATATTAGAATCTAATGCTCATGATCATCTAGTGAACATGGGCCTTCCAATTAAGATATATTTAAAAGCTGAACATAAACATTTTAAAAGAAAAACTTACTCAAAATATTTAGACACCTTATTTCAAACCCAACCTAAATAGTTTTTTATATTAAAATACTCATGAATTTTATTTATTTTTAAAATAAATTAAGTGTTTAATCAAAATTCAATTTTAAATGTTAAATGTTTTGTTTGAAATGGGGTAACTCATAATGAAATAACAGACAATATTTTTAAATTAAAAAGTGTTTTTTACTGATGTTACTATTAAAGTTATGCATTGAGGAACGCAACATGAATGCTAAACGAGATATTCCACTAATTAAGTTAAAACAATATATTTAATTGAAAATAAGTTTTGAATATTTATTAATATTGTTATTAACAAAGTTTCAGTTATCAGAAGTAAAATATTATTTTTTATTGAATAAAGGCTCTTTTTAACTTTATCAAACAAATTATTCTCATAAAATACCAATACAAATTTTCAACTTTGCCTTTATCATTTGTTATAATCAAGTGTTTTGATAACACCTGATAAAGCAATGCCAAAAACTTATGTTGCATTGAATTAATTTTATTGTTTTATATTAATAAAAATTTTGTCAGAATAAAAGTTAATGAAATATCTAAAAAAAAGATCAAGGTGACCAAAAAATTAATAGATTTTACTGATAGCCTTGTAATGAACTCACTAAAACGAAAGTTGGAAAAATTTAATTTTAAACAAGCATAGTTTGTTTAATTTTTTTACTGATTTAATGTATAATTTATTAATATTAACATTAGCATATTTTTTAATTTTAGATTATGATATAGGAGTCGTTAAAAATGAAATATATCTGATCATCAAAAATCTTGAGAGGGATCTAACTAAGATTAAAGACATTTATTAACAACTTGTAAAAATTAACCAATAAAGATATAATATTATTTTATATATTGTAAAGACTTAAAAATTAATTAATTTAAATTACAATTAATATTAATAATTAATAGAAATAATTAAAATTATTAATAATTAGTAATAATAATTTTTAAATCTAAATCCGAAGGTAAGTTAATTTTATAATAATACAAATTAAATAGAAGCTGTAAATTATAAAATTAAATATTTTCTAATTTAAAAAGAAAAAGACACGTTTAAAAATAAATTAATGATGGAACAAAATCTCTATGATTTTATTAATGTTTAATTCGGTTTTCCTGTTAGAATAATAATATTTCGTTTATTGTAAATTCATCAATAAAGAATTGAAGTCTGAAAAATTTTTAAATATTCCAATTACAGACAGATTGAATTGCAATTGCTAAAATCTTTAGAAAAATTCATTAATAAATAATCGAACTCAGTTGGTTTGCGCAAGATTTCAAATTTATTGTTTTTTATTAATAAAAATTATTCATTACTTTTTGATGTAATAAAAAAAATATTATTTTTGAATAGAAAATGACAAAAAATGTAATAAAAATGTGTTTTGAAAAATTAATTTAACGAATCCATATTTAAAGAAAAATTTCTTGTTTTTGTAGATTTGTTTTATTGGTCAATAAATAGTGGATTTATAAGGCGTAAGTGGTCTTTTGAGAAATGCTTGTTTGGCTCTTCCGTTTGAAAAGTTTGCTGATCATTGATAAAGTTATTTATTCAATTTTCATTTTTTCATAATATTATTGTCTTCTTCCAAATTTTTATAATATTTTTTACTATTTCAAAAAAATAACGAAGTGAGACATTTCCAAAGTGTTTATTTATAAAAGGAAGAAATGTTTTAAGATTATTTTAAAATATAAATTTTTTATAATTTTTTTTGAAAAAGCATTTTAAGATAAATACAATGTTTTCATTATATCCTGATGATGACAGTGAACCGGTTGAAATATTTAGTATGTGTAATGTTTGAGTGGTGTTTTCTAATATTTAAGCTAGTGTCAAGCGTATGTTTATGTCATAATATGTTTAAAAATTATACGTCGTCTGTTCTAGTATTCAAAAGAAGGATTTTGGAATCAGGAAAAAGAAAGAAAAACTATAGGAATTGAAAACTATCAATGATTGAACTGGCATTGAGAGACTTGTTTGTTGGTGTGTATTCTACATTATAAGATTTTCCTTGTGTTGATTAGTGGATTTCAAATCTTTCTTAGATCGTGGTTGGACCGTGGTTACAAGTTTAAATGTCATGAGTACAATGCCACATACATATGAATGACTACTTGTCATCTCCATTCTCAAGTTCTTAATCAATATTGACTGAAGGAATTGATAATTATTAGTGAACACAACTGTGTTTATATTTGTATTATCGTATTTGGAGTTGTATATGGTTGTGCAAAGATGTTGAGTAAAAGGTTGAGTATTCTATTGTTTAATATTGTCTTTAGGTATAATGTTGTTTGTACTTTGTGTTAATTAGTGGATTATCAATTCTGCATAAGGTCGTGCTCCAATCTTGGTTATGAATTTAAATGGTGTGTGTGCAATGTTACATATATAGCATTGACTAACCGCCAAGAATTGATTAATATTAGCAAAATAAGCAGTGATGAGCTGAAGGTGACTTGGTCCGGTTTGCAATAGTCGATTTTTAATTATTTCATGAATTTGCGATCCGGCTGGTCGTTAAACAATACTTCGTATCAATATTCGATAGCCTCAAAATATAATAACTAGTGATAGAATAATGATTTGCAAAGCTTGCATTACTGAAACTCTGTAACACAAACTACACAAATGTCACTATGCCGTATTAACAAAACTTTAAATAAGTTCACTGTGTGTAACTTTTGTTTTAGAATATGTTTAGAAGGTTTTTAAGCTCATCACTATCAATGACAGGTTAAAGGATAAGGATTATGAAAGAATGATATGTTTATGTTTGTTTTGTCGTATTTAAAGTGGTATGTGTAAACTTATTTGTAAAAAAATAAAAAATATTAAATTTAATTAAAAAAATTTTAATTTAAAATTTTAATTTATTTCTAAAAAATTTATAAATTATTTAGTTTATGATAATTAAAAAAATAAAATTTTAAATTTTTTATGAATAACAATTTTAAAGTTAATATAGTTTTTTCGTTTCTACCTTGTGATGAGAGTGAACCTGTAGAAATATAAAGTATAAATAATGTTCGAGTTTATTTTTCTAATATTTAAATCAGTCCCGTGTTTATGTTATAATAATAATAATAATAATAATAATAATAATAATAATAATAATAATAATAATAATAATAATAATTATTATTATTATATTATTATTATTATTATTATTATTATTATTATTATTATTATTATTATTATTATATAAATATAAATATAAATATAAATATAATATAAATATAACATTTTTGTGGATTTATTTACAAGCATGACTGTATTTGTAGAACTGGAATAAAAACCTTTGGTTTGTTATTTATTTTTAAAAATATATCAAATTACACAACTATTTGTTTTATTAGATATTAATAATTGTAAACTGATACATTACACTGTGAATCAATTTTTCATTAATTTCAATGATCTTCATATAACAATTCATTTGTTTTAGTTAATTAATTATTAAATTCAGTTGTTTGATTTTTTGGTAAAATTTAAACAAAACAAATATAAATGGAAAACAAAAGTTTTAAAATTCAACGAAGTTACATGAGAATGAATATGCAACTTTATTCAATTTCGTAAGTTCCGAACTCAACTACCAAATATTTTTAGATATTTTTAGGAACTCTCAAATGTTTATGATTTGATAAAACTAATCAACCAAGAGTCAATTACACAAAATGGATTGATATAAAATAATAATCTTATGCTGAAATCTTTACCTTATAATGGAAATAAGTATGAAATCACTGTCTGTGACACATCATTTAACATTTAATAAGACCAAAGAAAATCGTTATTTTAATTAAAAATTTTGAATTTACTACCTCCTTTCAATACTAAAGGTTTTAAAAATACTAAACGATATGCCTACAGATCTCGAATAAATTTTCACGATGAGAATAAATATAAACATGACTTTCTCGCGTGGAAATTGTTACTTTAAAACGTTTTTTAAATTTTTGCAAAAAAACAAAAAAAAATTTATCGAGCGCATTAAAATAATAAACACGTCATCAAATTTATTAATGAGATGGATGTGACTGCTTTTGAGATAAAATTGATCCAATCGCCATTGAATTGAAACCTATTTATTAATCATTTACTTGTGATTTTATCAACTTTTTATTCCTACCAATGATTTTCCTCTATCAGCAACTTGAACAATAGGTTGTAATTTTCAAATATCAGATGTTTAGGATATTGTGTCATTTCAAATTGTTTTTTTCATATGGAGCTGTTAGATTTGGTTGTTATTGAAACTAACAAATAAGCTGTACAACAGCCCCATAAATCATCTGATGATTGGTAGTCGGTTTCCGTTTATTAAATTCAAATTTTTTTCGCATTGATAATTCTACAAGGAATAGTGACAAAGCCTGAAAGGAAGAACTGGAGTACAAGGGAAATATTGTCTACGTTATTTTGCCTAAGTTGATGATTCGAAAAAAGCTATTTAGAAATAAAGAAAAATTTACATTTCATGAGCAACGAAAAATACGATCCAAATCTGAATAAAATCTGGCTATTGTCTGATAAAATAAATAAATATTGTACCAGAGCGACAAAGTCTTACGTTATATAAAAGAAGGCTCGGTTGGGTGTAATATATTCCACTCAAAAGGTCTCGTTTTGGTATCAAGTTTTTTATACTATGTGAGTCAAAAAGTGGCTATATGTCTTTATACATTATTTATACTTGAAAAGGAACAGTTTTTACACGTGGTACTCATACTAATAGGCCCATTATTAGATAAAGAATATTGACTGACCACTGACAATTTTTATTCATCGCCACAACTGTTAGATTTTTTAGTATCCCGAAACACAGATACCTACGGAACATTACAAAGTAATAAGAAAGAAGTCCCAGTGAAGTAGCAGAAAAAATTAGAGAAAAATGAAATTGTTGACTTTCAAAGGGGAAACCTCTGGTTATGAGATGACGAGACAAGAAAAATGTGTTCCTGTTGTCCACTATTCATTACACGGAGAAAGGAAACCCGAAGTTACTGCTCAACCTGCATTGTTGGATTGTGTGCTACACCATGCTTCAAAATATACTACACAGAATTGAATTTTTAGACAAATTTATATTTTTATCAATAAATGTCATATATAACAACTTAATTATATATAAATAATAAATAAATTTATTTATTATTGAAAAAAAAATTTTTTTCTCTAAAAAATAACAAAGCGTTAAATATAAAATATAAAAAATAATAAAAAACAAAACTTTTTTTTAATTTAATTTTTCAATTTCAAATTTATTAACAAACAAGCTTTTTTAAACTTTTTTATTTTAATAAATAAAATTTTTAAATTATGTTAACATTTTTTAATTTATGATATATAAAGTATATAAAGAACTCACACATTGACTATTGAGAAATTTTCTTATAAGTTAATATATAAAAATAAATTAACTTAAGTTATATTAATTCTAATACTTTGTCAAAAAGTCTGAGACAATTGTTTCTAAAAATCTCTCTTTATATTTATATTTATTGAGTTCACGAATAATATCACTTATTTTCCATGATATTTATTATCAATGGGGTAAAAGGATTGATTTGCTTGTAAATTTGGGAATTCATTCAACTAAGTATATGTTTTCATAGAAAGCAATTATCATTTTATACGATTCATTTCATGTTGCTGGTTATATGGCGTTTGAAATTTGTCCTCTAGATATTAGTTTTCCCATATTAATTAGTTCAAATTTCAATTTCAGATTATTCTAGCATTGGATTTCATGTGCATTGTTTACTAAATAAATTTTAAATTTATTGTTTGTTAAGTTATTATTTTTTCCCAAACTTTCCATACAGATTTTTAAACCCCAAATTTAATGTCGTCAATAAAATAGTTAGAGAACAAAAACCCTGTGGCCTATTATTGGAAGCTTAGTTTTGAGGATTTAAATTTAAAAAATATGAATTAATTGGGGTATCTTATTGAACTTTCGACAAAACATTCTGATAAAAGTAGTCAAAATTCAACAAAAATGATTAATATAGGTTTTTAATTCAATGATCTCAATTATATAAAATCAAATTTCAAGCCTTAAAAGTTACTTAAATTTAAAAAAACTTACTTTAAAACCATTTATAAAATTGAATAAATAAAGTAAATAACTTCACTTTCTCATAAATGGTGAGTCATATTCACTGATGCACGCACAAACGTGTATTATAGAAACTTTTATGTTCCCCAAAATTTTGAAATCGTTAAAAGTTTGCCAGCAACAAAAACGGTTGAGAATCACTGCACTATTGGAGCGCTTGAACAGAGCTTCGATGTTATGTACCTTGAAGCCTTAATAAACTACGCACAATTTCAAACTAATAAGTCAAGAACATGTGTATAATTACAAAAACTTAAATTTCCCATGCGAAATAGTTGGGTTGTCTAATAAAATAACGATTATTAGCAAGCAATTAAAAGGGATGTTATGTATTGCACAACTCGCACAATACATTACTACACCAATGTTCCTGTTTTTGGTTAAAATTAATCTAAAAACAGTGCAAACTCTTTCAACGGCACCTTTTTACGAGTTAATTACTTCTTAAAAGTACTAGTATATCCAAAACATATTTATTTGACACTTTGGCTGCACATGACTGAAAATTGAAAGAATATATAAATTTTGAAAATTTGTGATACTGCTTGTGACAACGATGCCATATAATGGCAATAAGATTGTTTTAACATTTATATATAAATATATTATTAATTTATATATATAATATTGATAAATTTTATTTTAAACTACCAACAAAATAAACATTTTTTATAAGTATTTTGTAGTAAGTTTTGTATCATACCAATTCACTAAACAACTATTCCTCGATTTACACGGTTTTGGTTTGACATGCTCAAATATTTGCTTTCAAGTTTTGGTTTACACGGCAAAATTGCAACATGTAATATAAAATCATAAACTTTAAATGCGTGTTGGGAAACTATATGTTAATAAGTAGTATGGTACAAATATTCTTATATTACTTAGATTTGACTGCTCCAGCGAGAAATGAAGCATTTGACAATTTAATTGTACATAAAGCTTAGATTTGAAAATCGAAGATCTTAGAAAATGTTTTGATGAAGATAAATTAGTTGATATAATTGAGTTTGAAAGCGATTCTGATATGACAGCACTAGTTTTAAAAACATAAATAAGAAACCTAAAATGCCTAGAAAGTTTTATTCTCGACTTTCGAATTTTATGGAGTTTTTGAATACTTAATTCATTTTTAGAAATAAAATATATTATTCTTAATTACTTAAAAACACTCAGTTATAAAATATTTAATTTAACTATCTATGGACTTTTAATAATAAATATATGTTAATTAATATTTGAATAAACTATTTTTTTCATATTATAAATAAAGAAATATAATTAATTATTACAATTTTTATTTTTATTTAATAAGAGTTTGGAACTACAAATGGATTTTAAAAAACATAAAATGTTTGATGGCAAACTATCTGTTGAAAATATCAAATGCACAAACGAATTCTGAGATAACAATAATTTGTTTTAAAGATTTGAAATTGAAATAAATCTGTTACTTTTAAAAATTTCCTTAGATATTTTAAATAATGCATAATATCAATAAGAAAAAATTTCATAATTATAATAATGATAAATAATATAATTAATAGCAACAAAAAGTAATCATAATAATAATAAACTGGTAAACGATAAGATTTGACAAGGATTGTTTCATAATCTAAAATATTTTTATTTCATTCAATATACTTTTCGATAAAAGGCTTATCTTATCATTTACTTGTTTATAGATTTAATTAATGCTGCTACCAAGAAATCATCACTTCATACAATAATGTTTGTAATAGAATAAATGGTACACTTCCTTTGTATTTTCTACGCTCAATCAGAAAGGTTTTTTTTTAATTTTTGATTTACTGCTGCATTTGAATTGAGTCAGGGCTTTTCAAACTGGGGTCCGCGGACCCCAAGGGTTCCGTGAGCGATTTTATGAGGGTCCGTAAAATGGTCCGTAAACTAAGCGTAATAAAAATTAGGGGTCCCTTGTTTAAAAAGTTTGGAAAGCCCTGAATTGAGTGACTTGATGTGTGTACTTCTTTTCTATACTGCACTTGGTTTTGACTAGCTGTAATAGTGTGTGTAGGGTATGTATTGTGGATTTATTATCTGTTTTTAGATCATTTTTTTGGAATTTTTATTGTTTTGGCGATTAAAAGTTTTTTTCTAGTTTATGAATTAGTTTAAATTATTTTAACAAATCGTTCTTTGGTGAAAGCATTTTTTATTGGAATATTCTTCAATTGAAATTAATTCATTATGCCAAGACAAAAATATATTGAAAGCTTTTCACCTTAAACTCAGGAAGAATCATTTAGCATAATTCAAATTAATGATAGTTCTTTGAATTCAAATCGAAAAAATGGAAATGCATTAAATGTAAATGATATCTCTAGAAACATTGTTTATATAATGACAGAGAAAGCCGAATCCGTTGGTTTTTTAAATGATGATGAAATAATTGAACAGAAATGTTATAAATTAAGTTGAACAAAATATAGTACTAGCGAAAGAGTAGATCTTAAATAATAGTCTATGAAAGCAACATTCATTTTTAAATTAACAATAAAAATAATACAAATAAAAAATAATTTTCATAATTAAATACTAATAAAAGTGCATAGTTATTAATGTCTTTTACTTTTCCCTAAACGGCATTTACAAATATAAAAAATAAAAAGAAAAATTTTTGTCCTTTAAACACATTGTATACCTCATTTGAAATGAACATTGAGAATACATCTTGAGAATGCAAATCTTTATTTATTCTTAAAAAAACGTTAATTGCTTTATAAAACCGGATTTTGTTATTAAAAATTAAAATTGATCCGACTAAAAGCTTCTTAATGTCGTCAAAAAAAGGTTTCCGATTAATATTTTATTAGAAATAAATAATATGGAATTTATAATTAATTTATGATTAGTGTATGCAATTTTATGAAATTGAAATTTTTTAATTGTAAATATTGACGGAAAATTTTATTGATAACTAATCATGTTGGTAATGTATTAATTATTGCAATATTTAATGAGATTCCTGAATTATTGTTAAACTTTTGCTAAAATTTAATCTACAGTCATAATAAAGGTTTTAATATTTGATTTCAATTATTAAATAAACATAAATATTCTACAGTATAGCAACAGGGTACTTCCGTGTTATCTTACCTCCAAAAATTAAATTAGAAAAGAACACATAATTATTATATTTATTTTCTAAATCACAGTTACAAACTCAGCAAATGCTTGTAAAGAGTTTGTAAATGGTCATCCAGGTGGCCAGAAAACCACAATGTCGTTGAGAATAGTGTCGAACACATCGGCACTGTTGCTTAGAACACGTTTGCGCCACATAAAATCACATAATCACATAATCACATAAATCACAGATAGCCTTAATAAATTCATGTTCAATAATGTTCAATAACGTCATCAATAATGTATTCTCTCATTTTTTATATTGTTATTTTAATTGTATTTTATAATTTAATTTTTGGGGGTAAGATAACACGGAAGTATCTTAAAATGTTTTAAAATTAAGTAAACATATATTAACATTCGGAATAAATTTGTAATAATGCAATTAATTATTCCAAATGTAAGATAACATTGTTGATATTATTATAAATATGAATTCCTAACAACATCTTTATATAATAAAATTTTAATTTGTCAAAGAATTTCTTATAAAGTCATTTCAAGGTCCATGAGTTTATTGGTAGAATGAAAGATTTTTGTCATTAAATCATATTTACTAATTTTAGTATGATCGAAATACTACAAAACAAAATTTCCAAAGTTTATTCCAGAACAATTATTACTTATTCAAACAAACTATTTTAATTAATTATTGAAATTAATTTAGATGTTTTAAATGACAAAAGAATATTTCGTGAAGTTTTGGATCTGAAATTAGAATTTGTTAATGTAATGCCAATTTTGAATAAGTGAATTTATAATAAAATTTTCAATTATTAATACTATTAAAAAAATCAAGTTTATTATTTTTCACATTTTTACTGTTGAGATCCTCTTTAATTGTCTTCAGTTGATAATAATACATTAGGATATATTTTTTCAGAATTTTTTATAATTTTTAAGTTAAAAATTAGGATTCTTTAATATTTCAATTTTAAAACCAATATTCAATATCGGAAAATTACGATTTTGGCATTTATTTTTAATAAATATGTTTTTCTACTAACTCTGTCTTTGGGTAATAAAAAAATTGTAGGCCATCTATAGGCCATCTATTTTGGAAAATCAAATTTCTTTCATCTGATCAAAGAATATCAAAATTCTTGTATGATAACCGACTTCCTACTCTTATAAGAAAATAAGTTGAAATAAAGACAATTACTTCGTTGCTTTATCGAATTTAAAGCACTCCGAATATTTTTATTGGCCACTCAAATGTGTCTTATTTTAGTTAATATTAAGAGATGATTATATTACTGTATAAATAATTAGATTTTGAAATTAAATACTACCGCCAAAATTGTGAATTTTTACAAATGTATTTACTAAAGTAGCATTTTTTAAATATTTTTCCTAAAAATCTTTTCTTTAAATCTTTTAAATAGAATTTTATTTGTATTAGAAAATAAAATGTTAAATATAAAACTACTCAAAAACCTTTTTATTCAAAGATTCCAAACATTCTCACCAATGAACCTTTTCCAGATTAATATTCTTATTCCTTGTTCTCATAAACATTTGGATAAAATTATTATTGGAAAAGTTAAAAAATATCTTTGTCTATTAGTAGGTCAACAAATTATTTATTTAATATTTAAAAAATAAAAATAAGAACAATAAAATAAAATATTTATATACATGTAATCCTTAAAAAATCTGAAATAATCCATCAACCATTAAAAATCATATTTCTTTAGAATGTATAGTTATTATAACAGTCGTTTTTAGTGCCCCATAGGCCAAATTATAAATTTGTTTCAGTTTTCAAATTTAAATGTATGAATATGAGTTTTTTAAAAAAATTTCTTTAGTTTAATTTTGTAATTTTACTCTACTGTTAGTAAAATGATAAACTCATTTATAAAGTCACCATAAATTAGAGGTAATGAGAAAAATTTGAAATAAACACATTTATAATTTATAATTCTCTCAACTTTAATTCTATTTACCCCGTCTTATTTAATGTGTATGATCATATAGGGATTAAACAATTGTTGGATGATTATTATAAGAAGACGAGTTTAAGTAATAATATTAATTGATATGACAATTCAAAAAATGAGCAATACAAACATATATAAAACATAAGCATACTTACGCAATAGTTTTATATTTCAGTTGCATTCAAATTTTACTCAACTGCACTGAGGTTAATGTTATATACCGTATGTACTCGCATATAAACCAACCCCCCCCAAATTTGGTTGATTAAAATGTCAAAAATAGATGACCCGCGTATAAGCCGATCTATTAAAAATGATATTTTGAGTAATATTTAATTTATTTAAAATTCTGCAATTAACTAATCCAATTCAGGGACGGCTCTACCATATAGGCGAATTAGGCGGCCGCCTAGGGCGCAAAAATATTTTTCTAAATTATTTCTCGAATATATAAAAAAATTATTTACTAACAAATTGCATCTATCTAATATTCTTACATTATTAAACAGATAAGCTTAGCGGTTTAGTAAATACTAAATTTTACTGGCGAGAAAACGTTGTGAGAATCGGTTGCGCTAATTTTCCTCAGAGTATAAGGTATACTCTGTTTTCTTGCGCGGCTGCACTGTGCAAGGCAAGTAAAACCGTAATTTTTATCTGGTGTTGCTGTACAACACAATCTGTGTTTGTGATTATTGTAATTTGTAAATCTGCAATAAAGTTGAAATTATAAAAATGATGTATCTACTGACAACGTGATACGTTTATGTTGACATCAATTTCAAACAGCCTCGACATCTTTTTTTAGTGAAAGATGTTTTGCAAAAATGAAGACAAGAAAAGTGGATTTTTAATGAAAATTATTATGATATCTTTAATTTTTATCTTTCACAATTGTCATTCCTATATTATTTTGTACTATTATTTATGTATTTTGAAACTGCATATATTATTATATTTTGAAATGGACAAATTTTTTATTTCACTCAATAAAAAATTTATTGTGAAATACATACTCGTTGAATTAAGAAATTTAAATTATTAAAACATAATGTTTCAGTTGGCATTCTTTAAGGTAGGCACTTCATAAAAATTCGCCTTGGACAAAATTTCTTGAGCCGACCCTGATCTAATTAATTAATCCAAAATTACTCGGCCTATAAGCGAGTATATATGGTACTTGGCATGAAAATATTCAATACTACAATGACGTTGAACGGCCATTTAATCATGGCATTTGTGGAGTTTATAGGAGAATTAGGCACAATACTTTATCACATAATTGAAACACATTGTTGTCAGCAAATGACATGTTTTTAAAAATGAAAATATCACTAATTCAACATGAATTTATTGTATTTTAAGTCACGTTCTTTATATATTTCGAAGTTTTAAATTATACTTAAATAAAGATGTTGCTATTCTTCTGGGCATGATAATTGAACAAATCAAATTGAAATGAAGTCTGAATCAAGGTTTGTTTACATCAAATATCATTTGCTTGACTCCAAGTGTATATCCAACAAAGAATAATCTCGAGTTTGACCATTTTATGAAATAACAGCTTCAGATTCACCAATAATCATCAGACCATTTCTTTTCGATAAAGGGCTTTTGCATTAAGCGGCTATTTAGCAAACACAGTATTGCAACATGTGATTGCAGATTGCAGACTTTATAAATGAGTTTAACAGTACGGTAAAATTACAAAATGAAACTAAAGAATTTTTTTATAAAAACTCAATTTGATTGCAGCCGGTTTAATTTCAAATTACAATGAGCCATATTCAAATAAAATTTCACAATATGACCCATCGTATTTTCTCCTTGTCATCAGTTTCTAACGGCATAGCATACAATATATCCAATACTCTTAAATATTCATTGAACGAAATTCCATAATGTTTGCTTCGAACAGCAGTATTGGGTTCTTTTCGACATTCGAACAACTAATTTAATAATTTCATAGAAAGGTAATTCGAATCATTCATCAATAGATTTTTTGACAAATGAAGTAGAATCAGATTCCTCAACATCGCCGACGTCATTATCAAAAGGTCACAAGTCACATTCTTTAAGTAGTGATTGATAACCTTCTCCACTAAAAAGACTATCTGTTTCTTCTGAACCATTAGAATTATACAACTTGATCTCTTCTTGTTCAATTAACTCAGTGATATACTTTCTTTTCAACATTCGATCTTTTTCATCTTAATTATTAAATTTAAAATAAACACATTTTGAAATATTTTCCGAAATATTCAAACTAGAACAACCCAATTAATAATTCCAAAAATTTCGATAAATCAAAATACAAATTCCATTAAAAAACATTATCTGCGCCTGTTTGTGCACACATACAAGAAACCATTTTAACAACAACGCGCACACAGACGCGAAGGCTCAAATTAAACAGCCAGTCAGATGGAGAAGTTATTCCTCTATCTGACTGGTCGAAACGATAATCATTTCATTTTTTAACCTTTATTAGTTAATAAATAAGGTGTCCAAGTCTTTTTTGTGTCAATCTATATGATAAAGTAACTCATTTTTATTTAAGATATTTAATGTATTTAATATATTTAATTGAATTCTATATTAAGAACACTGAAAATATAAACGAGTAATGAAATAAAAATACCAAATTCTACAAATATCGATAAATAGAATATCCTAAAAAGATATACATCATCCTATAACTAAAATCTGAGTTCATTTATTATAGTTATCAAGTAAAGTAAAAAAGTGTAATTTCCATAGTGAATCATAGAAAATCTGTCGATAAAATATAAATTACATTTAATTTCCATTTTATATATAATTTTTTCGTTGATTTATATTAACATTTTTTTCAATAGGAAAGTACTTTCAAAAAATTATTTTAACAGGGATTTTACTTGAAATAATCATAAATAATAGCCTCAAGTATAAATAGATTTTCTGTCTACTTGTCTTGTTATATATTACGCGAGGCATATTTCTGGTATTTTTGTCTGCAAAAAGCCAAAATTTGTCTTCCATGCGATTTAAAAGTTTTAATTAAATCATTTAAAATTGCTTTATGATATATTGAATATATATTTTTATGATTAAACTAATTAAAGTAAATTTTTTATTCTTTAAATTGTTATAAAATGTTATTCATTAAATACATATTAAAAGAAAACCTAAAACGTCAAACAAATAGAAATAATTATCATCATCAATCTGT
The DNA here is from genome assembly GCA_959609185.1 of Schmidtea polychroa. Lineage (NCBI taxonomy): Eukaryota > Metazoa > Platyhelminthes > Tricladida > Dugesiidae > Schmidtea > Schmidtea polychroa. The sequence continues at coordinate 83,469 of CAUHTR010007533.1, read as the reverse complement.
CATTACTATAAATGTCAAATATTATATGTGGAAATTAATAATAAAGTAATAGCTATGACTTAATTAAACAATTTCGGTAAATTCATGACTGATTTAATAATAATTGTGGGGAATGTCTTTGTAAAGTTATGTATGCGTCATTATTATAATTACTGAAAGTTTAATAAAATAAAATAAATAAATATAATAAAATTAATCGATTCCCCATAGGAAGTCGCCTAAGGATCATAAATTAAGTTATTCAGACAGGATTTACAGGTTGAAATAATAAATTTTAGATTTATTTTATCCAATAAACAGCATCGAAACTTTTTATTGAAATCATATTTCAAAATATAATAATTAACAAAATTTCTTGGAAGTCGTTTAGTGATACATTATGTATACAGTCTGAAATTAAGTCAGAATCAGAGAACACAGAATACAGCGATATCATATTTTTAATCCCGATTAATATTCAGGAAATCATGTCAGAATCTGAGTCAACCGAATGCTGCAACATTATTGCAACTTATCCTCCAACTCCAAGTCTGATTTTATTGTTGTTAAAAATAAATTTTCATAAAACAAAATATTGTATTATAGTAATCATTTATAACATATATACGCACGAATTCAACCTTCAATAGTACATACAATCACCCCAACTGTCCCAAACATTATTTAGCTCTGTCTGGCTCTACGTCTATTCCTACTGTCACACTTTCTACGAACAACAAAACATAATTAAATATCATTCAAACTGTAATAAATAACCTTTATAATCTATAATATTTTATGTTATTATTAACAATATAATATGAATATTATAAATTTATTTCAATTAAAAACATTATATTTTTTAAAAAATAATTGTCAAATATTATTTCAATAATTGGTAACATGAGGTAAGAAATGGCGGATTATGTTAAAGTAAGTTAATTTCTAAAGAATTTATTTATCTTTTGGTTTCACCTTTGATCTTTTTTTGTAATTCGGTAGTTTTCATATTAATGTTTGTAAGATTATAGATCAAAACAATATATAAGGTACACAATATTTCGGCACAGCCTTTATCAAGTGTGTATTTTCTTTGTATTTCTTTTTTTATTCCTTTTCATTGTGAATTTCTGATACCTTCATAAATAAAATATAATACAATTTTAAAAGTTGTCGATTGTATAAACTTGCAAATAAAAAGTTCAAAAGTTGCACATTCTACATAACCAATCTTTATAATTAATGCAGTGCCGAATCATTATAATTCATTTGCACTTCTTATTTTGTCAGCTGCTGCATATCTAATAAGCTAAAATACAGAACTTCATTCGATGCTCCTTGACAATTCAGTCAAACTATCATTTCATTATTCTTTGACCTTGGTTTCTCGGTTACCACTGAGGCCTGACTGTCAAATTATGATGGCTCCCATTTCACCAATTATCTGACGAATTTATGCTAAACTGTCGGATTTTATTGACTAAGGCGGCAGTGGAATAAAAGATTGAAATCTTAATAGTTATTGTTTATTTGATGCTGTAATTTTATACAGAAATATTACATTATGGGAAAAAATATATGAAACTCTTAATTTTGCAATTTCAAAAAATGGGATCATTCAAAGAAAATGAAAACTTAGGATTTATGATACATAATAAAATGTGTTTTAATTGACTGTTTGAATAATCATTCCTTATCATTATCTTTTCATAACTTCAGAACTATTTTAGAAGAAAATATAATGAAAATAAAAATAAAAAAAAATTAATTAAATTAATTATAATCTTCTTATTTATTTAAATAACTTATCCTTGTTCTAATGTTAAAAGTTAATTTTAATTAATTTTTAATTTTTGAACTCGCTGTCAGTTTAATTATATTTTGCGACATGTAAGATTTAAAGAATTTGTAAATTCAAAAAATAATATTTATAAATTAAATTACGACATTTCATTAATCAATTTTTATACCGACAATTTATCTACAAATGTTCAATTTAGAAGATTAATTCTCTTTCCTTATAAATTCATTTTTATTAGCTTTAATTAAATATACTAATCTATTCTGATTAAATATGCAAATTACAATTTCCACATGCTCTAATTAACACGAAACGTCATTATTATCGTCTACAGATAAATATAAATATTCATTTATATCACGGTTAAATCAATAATTAAAAATGTGCAAAAATCTGCTTTCTATAATTAATTTTTATCTTGATTAAAATAAAAGAAAATCGGATCTAAAATTATTTTCGTCGACAAACCAAATAGAATAATATCAGAATTTTTCCAGAGAAAAAATTTTGAATCAAATTATATTTTTTTCAACGCGAAAAAATCAAGAAAGGAAACTCTCTGTACCTTGTTTCCGTTACCCCATCATTACTCGGCTTTGATAGCGTTTTTCAACAGCAAGTAAACGATTTAAAATAGAAATATTAAACACAAAATTAAATTGAATTCATTAAATACGGAAATAAGTCTTTATTAGCTGTGGGAGCTCTAGCCAAGACTGGACTCAAAGAAGAGGCTATTTAAATTTTAGTTTAAGTTTTGAAAAATCAATTTTGGCCTAATTATTAAATTTTAATTTTCGGCTCGGTTTTTATTTTTAAGGAGAAAATAATTTTTCTTTTCATAATGTCTAATTTGTTTAAATATTGAGTAGTTTAAACCCGCTTTCTTTGTTAAGTTCCAAAAACTTTATTAATTTTATGATGAACATTTTATTTTAATTATAAAATACAAACAAAATTTGTATACTTATATATTGAATATAATGGGAAAGTCAGACTCAATGAATAATTCAATTTAGTATTATATATTTGTGGATGTTGAGTTTAGATGAAAAGAAAATTTGTTTTCTAAATAATATGTAGAATATTTTAAAAATTATCGATAAAATATCAGTAAAATAAAATATTATTTATATCTTTTTCACAACATATTAACTATTTCAGTTTCATTTTTATTAGATTGTTTTAGACTGTTGGTCAATAAATTTAATTTTTTGGTCACCTTTGATCTGTTTTCTGTTTTTGATGACATTTAAGTTACACAAGAATTTTTCGATCTATGAAATCCGCAACTTTTATGTTCCTTACGACATAACTAATTTATTGCTCTGGTGAAAACAGTAAAGATCTACAATTCTTTGCAACCGATAAACTGGAACTTTAGAAACTTGTTTAATAAATAATCTGTTATTAATATTAATTTCTTCGAAATAAAATTTCTTGTTAAAATTTTAATAATTACTTATAACATTAGAATTTAAAATTTAACAATATATCCTGACAAAAAACTATGTAGTATTTTGTAAAATAAAGTTTATCTCTTGTATATAATAATCAGCAACTTTAAATGCTTACTTGTTTGATTATAAAAACATATATTGAGACATAATTAATTTTGTTTTAATAATAATGTTTAAATATTAAAAGATTTGAATTCTTTGAACTATTTTCAATCGTTTTATTACTTCTAAATTTTGTTTTTGGAAATATTATATATGTACGTATAATTAAACATGCTAAGAGGTTTTTTAAATGAAGAAGTTAATTTTTTCTATGTATGGCTAATAATATTTATTCCGAAAGAAGTCATTTTGATTACATAATTAAAATCAAGAATGTCTTTTTTTGTGATGCAATTTATTTAAACTTTTAACTGGACAATTGTTTCAATTTAATATATATCTTCACACGACTACCTTTATTAATTCGTAAATGTAATTAATAATTAATTGCTGACTATAACACATGAGAAGAAATGGAAAATGCTTAGTAAAGATCTATTAGCATTTTGAGTTTTAAATGAAAGGTAAAATCTATTTTAATTTATTAACATTAAGCTATAATTTTGGATAAGAAATATTAATAAAAATATGTAAATCAAATAAGTATTACATGGCACAAAAATACCAAGCCGAATGTTGGCTCATATATCTGCTAAACCTTTGAAACATAAGGAATAGCGAAAATGGATGAAAATTATTCGGTATCGCCAAACGTTGAAACATATGCTACGATCGCTTTAGTGTCATAAATAAAACAACCCAAGTTTTCATTTAAATGAGATTGGTATCTTCAAATATAAATCAACTGGAACTTTTAATATACATTAGTTTAATACACATTAGTACAAAATAAAAGCTGCTCCACTTTGTTTTTGGATCAATTATCCACTTAAGCTTTATTTTGTTTTCTATCAAATAATATTCTTTCGACATTCTTTCGACACAAATAATACATACAAATTTTTATCATTTGGAATAAATATTTTTCAATTAAATTAGATTGAAAACTTTATGTTCATCTTAAATTTATCATTTTTTAAATATACTAAAACTTTTAACTATTTTTCTAAATTCTGTCTTTTAGGGCAAAGGTTAATTCATTTCAAAAATACAGATTCCAAAGAATAGCAAAATAGTATTTATTTTATTTCAAATTAGTCTTTAATTTAATTCTACCAATATCATTAATAATATTTTAAAATCCAATTGAAATTTATTTTTTAACTAAACATAAAAGACACAAAATATTATTTTATCATATTTTATTTATAGATAAAATTATATATTTTAATTTACTTTTTACACATTTTTGTTTACTATCACTAGTTTAGATGGCATATAAATCACAAAAATAAACAACCAATGGTTTTCACTCATATGGCTTGTAAAACATTAAAAAATAATAAAAAGGAGTTACGTAGAAAAGTCATTTTGTATTTGTAACATTAAAAATATATTTAAGGATAATTTTGATTTTAATATTAATTGTTTTATTATTGTTATAAATACTCTTTGTTTTTGATGTTCTTCTTTTTAATATTATTATTATTATTATTATTATTATTATTATTATTATTATTATTATTATTATTATTATTATTATTATTATTATTATTATTATTATTATTATTATTATTATTATTATTATTATTATTATTATTATTATTATTATTATTATTATTATTATTATTATTATTATTATTATTATTATTATTATTATTATTATTATTAATATTATCGCCATTCGTACATCTTTTTCACTATATATTTCGATATAATCACTATCATCATCAGGTTACCTACATTCACGACGGATGAGAATATATATACTATATTGATAATATATAAACAAATTATAAAATATATAAATTTTAAATTATAAATAAAAAAATACATAACTAATGAATTTTGTTTGCAAGTTTGTATTGAATGGTGTATTAAAAATTCTATTTCATTGTTAAAATCTAAAAGTGATTCGCATGTTAAGAAATTATTTAACTTGAGGAAATTATTTGGTGTTTCTAAATTTATTGTTGAAAATACTGTGATTAATATGAGTAAGATTGTTCTGTCTAATGAAGATTTACGTATTTTAAAATATGGTCCCAACCATTGCATTAAAAGTAGGATCGATGAAAATAAATTGCGTGGAAAAATTGAATGTGTTTATTATAATTTATGTAAGTCAAAGAAGGGTACTGATCTACTTACGGTAAACAGTATGCTGAGTGCAAGTACGATTGAGTATGTTGATAAAAATAAAAAACAGAATATTAAGGATTTTTTGGTACTGAAGAACTTAGCCAAGAAAGATATTAATGTTTGTAAAATTGAATAAGGAAATGGATTTGTGATTTTAGACCACGATGTTTATGTAAATAAATTAAAGGAAGTACTCTCAGGTTCTCGATTTTCAAAAATCGATTAGTTTCGAAAAAAGGGAGATTGCCACCTCTAAAGGATGAAGTGATTTTGAATACTATGTTGTGTGATTTGGTTAAGAATAATCATATTGATGAAGAGGTAGCAAAATTAATTCATGCAAAAGGTTCACAACCAGCTAAATTATACGGACTTCCAAAAGTGCATAAAGACGGAGTTCCCATGAGACCTGTTTTATCTATGGTCGGAACAGCTCAGTATAAAATAGCGAAGTATTTGGATGGATTATTAAAACCCTTAATAAAATCTGAGTTTGAATGTAAGGACAGTTTTGAATTTGCATCATGTATAGGACAATTGAATAAAAATAATGTTAATGAGTATATGGTTTCGTTTGATGTATGTAGTTTATTTACTAATGTCCCGTTGAAAGAAACAATCGATTTATGTTGTGAATTATGGAATGAAAATATTAATGCGCATAATATGTGTGATGGAAGTGCATTTAGGAAGCTTTTAGAGTTTGCAACTTCCAAAGTTAATTTTCTTTTTAATAATGAATGGTATGAACAAATTGATGGAGTGGCTATGGGTTCGCCCTTAGCACCAACAATGGCGTCAATATTTTTGGCATGTTTAGAAAAGAAAATTGCTTCTTTTCAATATGAAAAACCAATTGTGTATAAAAGGTATGTTGATGATATTTTTCTGATATTTAAAAATAAGGAACATGTGAAACCTTTTTGCATTACATGAATGGATTGCATAAGAACATTAAATTCACATGTGAAACTGAGAAGGATTCATCCATAGCATTTCTTGACTTGTTAATTAAACGTAAAGATGAACAATATGAGACAGAAATTTACAGAAAACCAACAGATACCGGCCTCTATACTACCCCAGAGAGTTTTTGTGAATTTAAATATAAAAGAAACATGGTGAAAGGATTGGTTTATCGATCATGGTG
>CAUHTR010007533.1:58852-76735 GCA_959609185.1 Schmidtea polychroa | reverse complement strand
ATGTTCATCTTACAAAGGATGAAGTGATTTTGAATACTATGTTGTGTGATTTGGTTAAGAATAATCATATTGATGAAGAGGTAGCAAAATTAATTCATGCAAAAGGTTGACAACCAGCTAAATTATACGGACTTCCAAAAGTGCATAAAGACGGAGTTCCCATGAGACCTGTTTTATCTATGGTCGGAACAGCTCAGTATAAAATAGCGAAGTATTTGGATGGATTATTAAAACCCTTAATAAAATCTGAGTTTGAATGTAAGGATAGTTTTGAATTTGCATCATGTATACGACAATTGAATAAAAATAATGTTAATGAGTATATGGTTTCGTTTGATGTATGTAGTTTATTTACTAATCGATTTATGTTGTGAATTATGGAATGAAAATATTAATGCGCATAATATATGTGATGGAAATGCATTTAAGAAGCTTTTAGAGTTTGCAAATTCCAAAGTTAATTTTCTTTTTAATAATGAATGGTATGAACAAATTGATGGAGTGGCTATGGGTTCGCCCTTGGCACCAACAATAGCGTCAATATTTTTGGCATGTTTAGAAAAGAAAATTGCTTCTTTTCAATATGAAAAACCAATTGCGTATAAAAGGTATGTTGATGATATTTTTCTAATATTTAAAAATAAGGAACATGTGAAACCTTTTTTGCATTACATGAATGGATTGCATAAGAACATTAAATTCACATGTGAAACTGAGAAGGATTCATCCATACCATTTCTTGACTTGTTAATTAAACGCAAAAATGAACAATATGAAACAGAAATTTACAGAAAACCAACAGATACCGGCCTCTATGCTACCCCAGAAAGTTTTTGTTAATTTAAATATAAGAGAAATATGGTGAAAGGATTAGTTTATCGACCATGGTGCTTATCTTCCATTTTTAAAAACTCAGTAAAAAGTGTAGATAAATTAGTTGAATTACTGGTGAAGAATATCTACTCAAAACGGTTTTTATTGTTAACGTTGAAAGAGACTGTTGATAAATATATGAATAATGCTAAGGATCGTAGTATGAATGAATGTAAATTGACTGATATGTCGAATGATGTAGTGAATATGAGTATTGATACTAACAAACAAGATGAGCCAAAATATATGATGGTATTGCCATATTCTGTAGGATAAAAAGATTTCAAAAAAAAGATTGGTAAACAGCTGGGTACATTGAATTATAGAATTGTTTCAAAATCGTGCAAAGTACATAGTATGTTTGTTAGTGAATCTCAAACGCCGGTTGGATTGTCTTCGGATCTCATTTATTAATTCACATTTAATGGGTGTAATGCCACATACATTGGGGAGACTTCCCGTCATCTCTGAACTCGAGTTCAAGAGCACTATCGACCGAAGGGAGTGTCCAATATTAAGGATCACAATAAAGTCTGTATGAAAGAATTAGGAATGTCTGATTTTAAAATCTTATCAAATTTTTTTGATAATTGTTTTGAGCGTGTGATATGTGAAGCATTATTGATAAGAACTTTTATTCCTAAAATCAATGTGCAGAATGCAGTGAATACGTGTGTGTTGAATGTTTTTAATTAAGTTTTTGTATGTTGATGTATATTAATAATAGTTATGTTAAATAATTAAAAAAATAATTAAAATAATATTTTTAATAATTTTAAAAGTTTAATTATAATTGATTATTTAAATATTTTTTAAAAAGAATGATTATTAAAAATTTTTATTTATAATTTAAAATTTATATATTTTATAATTTGTTTATATATTATCAATATAGTATATATACTCATCCATCGTGAATGTCGTTCACCTGATGATGATAGTGATGCTATCGAAATATATAGTGAAAAGATGTAAGAATGGCGATTTTTATTAATAAAATCTTTACCGAGTTTATTTGAGTATTTATTATTATTATTATTATTATTATATTTTTATTAAACCAAGATTGAATATTAATACATAATTATAATAAGATTTATTATTTTATTATTTTATTCATATTGGCATTTTTTTTAAAACTGGTTTGAAAGATTTTTGTTATACACGCGACAAAAAATGATTTATTCATTTATAAAATATAATCTTTCAATTTAAAACATGTTTATAAATTGTTGTTTATATTTGCAGTTCATCAACCAATCTAATATTCGTTTAAATTGCATAATGTCATCTGTAACAGTTGGTGCGAAATATGGACTATTGCTAAACGTTCTTTTTTTAACAGATTAACATAAATCCATATTTTTTTACTATACACAACATTATTGAAATTATTAAATTTCAATTAAATTTATTATTATTATTATTATTATTATTATTATTATTATTATTATTATTATTATTATTATTATTATTATTATTATTATTATTATTATTATTATTTTTATTATTATTATTATTATTAAGTTTTAGGAATTTAGAAAAATCAACTAATAATAATGTACAAATTCACAATTTAAAATCATTCACCCGTAAATTTCAAATTATTTTGCTTTGATTAACAATTTATTGAGAAATTTAACTTTTTACTTTAATAATTTAAAATTTTTATCAATATTCTTTTAATTTAGTCAACCACGTGTAATTCCAATTTGAAATAAATAATTACATATTCAACATTTTAAAGATTCCGCATTTATTCATAAAAAGTATGAGGTGCTTAATGGACTATAAGAAACGCCATGTAAATTTTACTACAGAATTAGTCTATAAAATGATAATGTACTTTTTATAATTGATATAATCCAATCAGTACCGGAATATTATTTTGTATTGTGTTAGTAATTAATAAAAATTTTAAAATAAATAAGAAATTTTTAACACAGTGAAAATGACTGGTTTTACTTTATATAATTAATTCATCATCAATTTCTTTATGAATTATGTTATGACTTTTCTAGTGATGTTTATATGTTTATTATAATGAATTTTATTATGTGTTTTCTTAATTATTGAAAAGGTTTTTTTACTTTGCTTATTTATACCAACACCAGTTAAAACGACTAGTTTTTTTTGTAGTTCCAGTGTTAACATTAGAATCAGAACCATTTTGAAATTTACAATGCTATTGCTATCTCTTTTTCCGCGTTAAACAGCTTTTTGTACAAATTCAAAACCTAGAAATAAAAATATGATGCTTGTTGTTCAATCTTTTCAAGTGAAAAGGTTTTCGCAGCAAACATTATTTTAAATTAATGTTATTAGGTTAAAAATAATTCATTTAATTTACGTTACATGTTAATATGTGCATAAACTTTTATAAGAATGGTTTCAGAAAAATATCCCTGAAAAAATTTTAAAGTTAAAAATAAATAAAAATTTATTAGATAATTTATTAAAAATCATATAGTATGATTAATATACAAACATTTAATATCAGGAAAATCTGTTTGTTTGTTTAAATATTCTATCGAGTTATGAATCCGGAAACTGGCCGAAAAATCAAGAATCGGCCAAAATCTGTAAAGTAAAGATGAAAAATTACTATTGTAATTAATTTTTACAATTTGACATGACGCTTCTGGAGAAGCCGATATTCAGCTGGAAAAAATTCACATGATTCAGTTTTTACTAAATGACGAGTTATTTGCAGAGAAATAAAAATATTCACTTATGATGATATATTTTTTTTTACTTTAATTTCCATGAGGTTAGAAAAAAGAATTGGAGAAAAATCTAATCAATTCATGCCTCATTTACCAGCATAGATCAAATAAAATTTAAACACCATAACTAATTCCATTATCATCCCCAAAAATCTGTGATTTTTATTCTGAAAAAAACAACTTTTTCTTTTCAAATGTCTGCTATGTTTGTCAAAAATGCAGCCAGTAATTATTAAAATTCAAATGATACAAAGAAATTCGTTTTACCACAATGTTACATTTGTTTTAATTTATTGGAACATAAGAATTGGAAATTATTAATAACATTGAACTATTATCAATCGCAATTTTAATTAGACATTTAAAAGATCTAGATATTTTAAAGGATAAAAATAATAAAAATATTTTTTTGTTATAAATTTTGAGTAGGTTCACAAGACCGATTTAAATGTATTACATGAAAAATGAATGAGGTTTTAGTGTACTATTCTATGGAATTTTCTAATGACAGATTAGTTTCATGCAATTTCTGTCTTCGGCACAATGTACCAAACTCAATCATACTCTAGATCAAGTTTCACAATTTTATTCATCTTAACAAATGTATAAATACATTTGACATCTTACAAACTAAGCGTATGAGTAAAATATATCATCATTGTGTCATCATAATCCAGAACTAAAAATAAGTGTAAAATTATACATAAATAATATCATTAATATGACATTAATATTTTGTTTTAAATTTAACATAAATTATTTGCACTGCTTCCAATAAATTCACTGATAGTTTTTCTTTCATTAATTTTCTACATCTCTTCATCAATTCCAAAGTGCTTCTATTGAGTATCGGAAAAAACAAAGAGTAACTTTCAAATTTAACAATCGCTAAATAATGGCATCAGTCATTGGATTGGATATGTATGATATAAATTGTGAAGTTAGTCTATTTCGGTTCTTGATTAGATGGGGTTCAGATCTTGGTTTTGAATATATATGTCATGGGTGTAATGCCACATACATTGTAATGACTGTCCGTCATCTCCGTTTTCAAGTTCCTGATCACTATCGACTGAAGCAATTGATTGATATTAGTAAACACAATTTTGTGGAAAATTTATTAGAATCTTGTTTGATTTAACTTTTGTGAGTTTTAAAAATTTTAAAAATTTTAAAACTTTTATAATTTTTAAAGTTTGAATATAAAAAACAGAATTTTGTAAATTTTTATCGAAATTAATTTTAAAAAAAAATTAATGAATTACTTAATTAGTTTGTTTAAAAAAAAGAGCAATTTATATTGATTTAGTTTGATTTAAAATCTACCCAAAGATGACAGTGATTCTGTCGAAATATATTGTAGTAATATATATATATATATATATATATATATATTGGATTTGGTGCTTTTCGTTAGAAATAATGATAATAATATAATGTTTTGACTAAAGTAATACTAGAAGCAATTTCGTGATTGCATTAATTATAATGATCAATCTCTACTTGATGCACATTTTTCTTGATTTATTTGAAATTGAATCTTCAATTACATGGCGAAAGGCTACCGAATAAACATTTTAATTTGTTTAATCGAAAGAACTCTTGTCGAAAAAAGTTAATTTTTTATTTCAACCTTTTCCCATCAATCTTGTTAAAATGATCAAAGTTTTATTTCTATTTTCAATCAAATTAAATTGGTCAGTATTAAATTTATTTTTCTCACGCAACCAAATTCGAATAGAAATGGAAATTACAGATTTTTCTAAAAAATAAATAAAAAAACAAGTTTGTAATTAAATTTATTATTATATTTGATGTTTGAACTGGTATATTAATCAGTTGATTTGCCACACTATTAATTTGGGCCCATAAATTATCTATGACAGAGTGACGAATTATTTATGCGATTGCTATTATTTATTACCTCGCAATTATTGCCTAATAGAAGTTCAATTATTCTTTATTAATAATCAATTGATTGTAGATTAAATTAAATTAAATAATTAATAATTCAATAGAAGTTAATGAAGATTTTATAAAATTTAGTGCTTCTAATTTAGAATACTTAAATTTATTTTATTAATTTATAAATTGAAGAAAATATATATAATTTAATTAAAAAAATAATCAAAAATAGCAAAAAATAAAATATTTTACTAAATTTATCATTTAAAAATTTATTTTTGAAAAATTCTGGTAACTTATTCGTGAATTAAATTTAAATATTATGTTATTAAATCACAATGGACCAATAAAATTTGTGTTTATCTATAATTTTATTGATCTATTGTGTTGATCTACTGATCTGTTGTTCAAATGTTGCTGGCTCCCAGTTCTATTCTAGTTGGTGACAGGCGGTAACGTCTGATGATTTGGTCAATAACTTCCTTTCAGAGCTGACCTCCATCAGAGATTATTTGAAAGACACTTTCCGGGAGGAGCAAGACAACGTGGATTTTATGATCTAACGTTAACAATCCGGTTTCAGAAATTTAGAGATTTTCAAAATACGTTTAAATTAATCGACGCCTACAAGCTTATCTTAAGATATCTAAAGCGTAACTGGTAATATAAAACCAGCTGCTAAAATAATTCTAAAATACTAATAGCATATTCAATATTAGTTTAATAATATAAAATAGAGATAGTGTAAATTTATTTTTATGCCATAGTGAAACCAAATAAACAATCACAACTTACTAGTAAAAGCAATATTCAAGTTATTAGATTAGATAAATAATAATTATTTAAATAATATATATATATATATATAAATAATATTACTTTTAGAAATTCAATTTAGAAATTTAATTTATTAAAATTAACGGTTTTACACATGTACACTCTTAGGTAAAAATAAAAGTAAGAAAATATAAATATTATTTCATTAAAAATATAGATTGTCTATTTTTTTCAATTTATTTTTTTCGGAATTGTTCTAACCATCGTGGTGCTGATTGCAATGCATAAAGCATAGTTCATAGGTGACATAAGGGTCAGTATAAATAATTTACAATAGGAAATGTGTTTCATCGTGCAAAATAAAATGATAAAGTCAAATTTTTTCTAAAACATTATTGCTCACCCATGAAGTTTTTAATTGACTAATTGAAAATTTACACGATTTACATTCTTTGAAATTATAAATCAATTTTTAATAATTTTGTTTTACTTGATTTTTAAGGTTTAATTTTAATTTTTATATATTAGAAATTTAAAAAATAATTATTTAAAGATATAATTAAAAATGGAATACAGTTAAAATTAAGAAAATACATTAGGGCTAAATAAAAAATATCATTTATCTTTGTTTAGCAGTTTATTTTATTTCTCATTTTAAATACTCTATGGGAAATTTTATCCACCTCAAATAATTTTTCAGTTAACATCAGAATATAAAAGTTTAATTCCCATTATTATTAATATTAATACACAATTGATTTTTTCAATTTTCCTATTTTTAACAAAATTTCATCAAAATTACGCTATAAAATATTTCATTTTATTTTATTAAAACAAATATAAACAAAACGTTGTTTTGTAAAAATTCCAATTTTATTTATTAATTTACCTATTAATTTAATCATAAAATAATGACTAACTAAAATTTTCGTCAAACTATGTTCTGATTATATTATTACCAAATGAAATTACAAAAATAATATTTGATACTCCAATATAAGTCATTATATGCCTCACATTTAATCTGACTCCTGTCATTTTCTCACTCAACTCAACAAACTATTACTGATGAAAGGTAAAAAATCCTTTTAGTTTTTAGCAAATGCTTAGTTATAAAGTCCAATAATTGTTATTTTATGGCTCTTTGAAATTTTGATTGTTAATTTTTATGTGAGTATTGATTTAAATTAAATTAAAAAGAAATTTATTATTATTATTATTATTATTATTATTATTATTATTATTATTATTATTATTATCATTATTATTATTATTATTATTATTATTATTATTATTATTATTATTATTATTATTATTATTATTATTATTATTATTATTATTATTATTATTATTATTATTATTATTATACTGTAATTAAATCTGAGTAAATCTGAAGCGTTTCGAATATTTATATATAATATATTCACCAGATTATAGAATTACGAAATATTAGAGGGTAGACAGTATTTAACCAAGTGCTCCGTCGAAAAATACAGCTATAGCAACAAAACTCTGGTGACCAATTAATCTACTTTGTGTCAAAATAATCAGCATACAGTTTTCGTATATGTTTATTAATTGTACATTACCTTTTTTGGTAGTACATCCGCAACAAATGTAGTTTCTCTCTCTCATTTTATGAAAGTCTATAACAAACTAAGTATACAATCACACTTCGCACTTAAATGTAATTAAATGTAAATTTAAATTCAAGTATCATTTAATAAATGGCTAGTTCAGTGTAGGAATTGTCAAATAACTGTTAGAAAATTGGAAGGGCGAAAAACAAAATAGTGCAATTTACATATAAACAAAAAGAAGTGAATTTTCGAAGATTTCATAAACTTTTACTTTAGATGCATGCATTACACAACGTGTAAAATAATTACATTGCATTTTGTTTAATTGTGCTATTCTCTGAATTTTTATGCATGATTTGTTCTATAAAAAATTTTTATTATGCAGTAAATCCAATTTTGGAGGTAACCTCAAATTTTCGTAATAATCTTTATTAAGTACCGAATGTTTCTTGTAATCCAAAATAAATTTAATCAAATGTTATGAAATGATGTACAGAAGTGAAATTAAAAATATTAAAATTATGTATATATAGTTAAAAATATTAAATAAATATTACAGAACAATCATGTTTATTGACATTTCTAGCATATCGAATTTATACGTTTTATTTGATATGAAGACGATTATTAAAAAATTGTTCTATATTTCTTATTTTACACAGAATATAATTGCTTTCCACTGATAGCAATCGTGAAATTTCGATTCGTGCGATGTCTATTAATTATATAACAAATGCTCGGTTTTGCATGCGATATGATCTTTGTTATAATTTTTAATGAAATGTGTTAATTTTATTATTATTATTATTATTATTATTATTATTATTATTATTATTATTATTATTATTATTATTATTATTATTATTATTATTAATATTATTATTAATATTATTATTATTATTATTATTATTATTATTATTATTATTATTATTATTAATATTATTATTATTATTATTATTATTATTATTATTATTATTATTATTATTATTATTATTATTATTATTATTATTATTATTATTATTATTATTATTATTATTATTATTATTATTATTATTATTACTATTATTTCAGATAAAATTCAACAGGTTGATCGCATCATTCAAGGCCAGAAATTCAGTCTTGAATGTCCATTTAAAGAAATTTTACCGCAGGATGTTATTCAATGGTTTTTTAAGCCCTATTATGATGATAGTGATCGATTGATTTGTAACAAACCGCCTGGCAAAGCTGATTGTCTGAGATCTAAAGATGAAATATTGGAAAATATAATTGAAATTACAGCACACATAATAACAATAAGAAACGCCATTTCCAAAAACTCTGGTTTATACAAATGCGTGCATGTTTCATATCCGAAATATGAAAGATACCATTACAATGTCAGTATTTTAAGTAAATTAATGAAAAACTATGTTTGTCATTTTTATGTATTTATTTAGCTCCCCCTGGAAAGCCTCAAATATATTCAAATTCAAGTTTAACTGAAAATGTTACAGCACATTTAAAATGCACATCCGAAGGTGGGTATCCACCACCCATATTGAAATGGGTATGGAAAGATTTTTCAAATAATTTAATTTCTAAAGAACGCCGAATCAAAACTATTATAACTTCATCAACTATTAAATACGGATTAATCACGCTTTCAACAACTTGGCTTCCTAGATCTAACGAAGACGGTGATTCTCTTAATTGTGTAGCTGAAAATTCTTTAGCTACCATTTCCTCTAATTGGGTATACATCAGCATTAATTGTAAGTAGACATTTATTGTTGAAAGATAATGAATTTTTCAATCACGAAAAGTAATTAAAATAATTTATAACAAATAAAGTGAACAAAATTTATAGGAATTTATTGGAGCATCCAAAAGAAATGGTTTTAAAATTGATATCTTTTTTCTATCTTGATATTTGGCAGAGGCGATTTAACTTAACTTTTAGTGTGATCGTTCTAAGATTACCAGAGAAATGTATAAAAGATGGAAAGTGTGAAGATCTATTTTACTAAAGACTTCAGTAGTTAACAAATTTTATGTTCAAAATAATTCATGTTCTTTTTTATCATCTTGCAACAGATACCCATTCATTCTATTTTTATGATAATGTCCTTTTAAGATTCAATTTTTGTTTTACCATTTGTTTCATATCTAACATGTCTTCTAATTAATTAATGAATTACTGATTTTCTAGTTTTGCACTTTTGTTCTTTTTTAACAAAATCTTAAAAATTTTATTATAAATTCTATTCATAAACCCTTTTTAAATTTTAAATTGCAAACTGTTTTTTGTTAATTAAAATTTTTGATAATTTAAAATTAGGCAAAATATATTTTCTGAAATTAAATAAAGTTAAATATAGTACATTGTGATATTTGATGCAATTTATAATTGTGAGATTAAAATATGCGGCTATTCGTTATAATTTTTGGCGTTATACTAAAATATACAAAAAAATTGAAAATTAAAATTGGTAAGAATTAATTTAAACCTAATTTAATATTCAATAAAAGTAAAAATCAATATTTTCTTAAAGTTATTGAACAAAATTGAAATGAGGAAAATTTCATGGGAGGGGTCAGAAGAAAAATACAAATTAAATAATAAATAATTGTTCTCATTTATTATCCAAGAGTGACCCATAAATCATTATGAAAATCTTGAAGTTGATAAGTTGTCTCAATCATTTTAGAGGAAATCGCTTCAATAATTGCTTATTTGTCCCGAAGGGCGAACTTGACTGGGATTATTAACCACAATGATTGATGACAACCAGTTTAAATATGTAGTAGCGACAAGTGATGAATTTTGGCACTTTTGGTCTGAACAACAAAAGCGTGTACTGACTAAAAATAATAAGCAACCACCAAATGGGTGTTTGAAATCTATTGCAAGTATAATTGTAAATTTTTGTGAACTGAATGTTTTCTTGTGATCAATAAATAAGTTCTTTACATTTGTTGAGGTTTTTCTGTAATTTTTCTACTGAACACAAAGAGCAAGATTTAGAATAAATATTTGCCGAAACTTATCTAATATCCCAATAATATAACAACAAATTTTTAATCTAACTCAATTAATAATAATTGCAATTTCAACTCAAACCTATTATTTATAAACAATAGTTTGGTTACCTTACTAATTAAATGTTCAGTATTTTTTATTAAATGTTCAGTAAATTCTATTAGTCTTTTCAGTATATTTTTGTTTAGTAAATATAAAAATTTGTTTTGTAAAACAATAAAAAATGTTTAGTAAAATAATATAAATTTTCAGTAAAATATTACAAATGTTCAGTAAAAAAATGAAAATATTTCAATAAAAATCTATTGGTAATGAACATATAACTTAAAAGAAAACTGTCTCAAATGATTTGCGAATTTTATTTGGCACAAAGAAGTTCACATTTGTTAGTAAATTTCTTTTTTCTAAACTATTAACCTTTTGGACGCGTAAAACGACTATAGTCCCCGAATGTAATAGTTTACTATAATTTACCGCTTTGAAAGGGTTAACCCTTTAATTAAATTACTGATATTTGCGAGCGCTCTTTATGTATGTTTTCTCTTTACTCACAATGTTAACATTGATTGACTATTCATGCACTTATATCTTTGAAACATAAATTCACAGTCATATTCCTAAATCCCTAAATTATTCATCCAAAAGAATATAATAAAAAAATTGATTTACACCGCCTCTTTTTAAAAATATTAAAATTATTATATTTTTATCTTTTGATTTACCATAAACTCATACCTTTTCCTCGAAAAATATGGATGTTGACATTTTTCAAATTTTTAAATTATAAAAATTTTTTGCGCTTAAATTCTTTTTTAATTTACAGCCTCATCAAGTGATTTGCACTTGACTTTTTGTACATTCAAATATAATCTGCGCCAATTTCCTTAACCTCGACAGACTTATTGTCATTCAATAAAAATCAACCATAAAAAAACATGGTTTTTGAAACTCTATATTTCACTCAAAACTAAAATTTCAATATGCGTTCACAATGGTATGAAATATTTATTATTACGTAAAATCACTTTTTTGCGTGACCAAACGAAACCCTAAATTATGTGATCATGATAATGTGATAATGATAATCATATCAATTATTGGTTCAAACTTATATAACATATTTTAGATATTATTTCGTTTTCTCTTTAATCCGAAGTTAATGAATAGATAAGAATTTATATTGAAATAAAGAAATAACACTAGATTTGACATATCAATATTTTTTAAAATTAAATAACCTTCCGTGATCGGATCGATTGACAATGAATATGCTTGCCAAACATAAGCTCAATCCGATCGCGGAAAGTAGGTTAATTTGGCCTCAGAAAATTTGCGTGGCACATACAAACATAAAAACATCAGCGAAGTTAATATAGATAGAGTCAAAAGAAGCGTGCAGTATAATAAATAAATGAACATTTTTCAGCAAATAGTCTCATTTATCTTATTTTTCATTATTTAACTTTTATAACTGTATTTTTTATTTAAGTATAAGTGAGTGAATTTTTATTTTATAAAGTATTATAAATATTTCAATTTCCCTAAAAACCATTGTTCTAATAGTAACCGGATGGGCTGTTTAATTAAAAAAATGAATTACGTAAATTGAAAACTATGAGTTATGGATTCGGATTTTGCTTTCATTTATCAGACTTTTTCAATGTGCCCGGAAATATTTCCGCAATAAAACAATGAATTATTTTGCGTTTGTTATTATTTCAATCATTTGTCAGATCTATGATTTAATTCCAGTGTCTGTTTCCTATTTGATAAGTCGCCTGAAAAAATAGTTGATAAGTAAGACCACTATCAACTCACTGGTCAATTGTGTTAATTAGGATAGCCTCAATGGGGTTGTTTATAATGCATGTCTATTTTTGTAATATAAACAAAATTAATAAATTAATTGTATTTGTTTTAATTAAGATGCTCCAATAATTTACGAATTTCCTGAAAAGATCTATTATGGATTAGAAGGTGATGAAATTATTATTGAATGCAGAGCTACAAGCAAGTCAGCAGCGATATATAAATGGATCTCTGATAAAGGCACCGTTTATTCAGGTAGGTAAACACGTTGAAAATTATCCATTACTATTGTTGGTGTTAATGGTGTCGCTGATTGATGGTGATGGTGATGATGATGATGGTGATGATGATGATGATGGTGAATCATGACAAAACATTATTTCATCTCACTGAAAGTTAAAATAATTGTTTTATTCATGATTCATATTTATTGTGGTTGGCAAAACTTATAAACAATTATGGGACAAATAAGCAAATAAACTTTTTTTGTTATTATGGATTGAAAGGTTTTTCAAAATAATTTTATTTCCTTAAAATTTCCGAAGGATTATGTACTGTATTTTTAAGATTATATTTTCTTATGTATGTGCGTTTTATACAACGAGCATTTGATCCCTTTGTAGGATATTTTCAATTGCCCCAAATTAAAATTTAATATTCAATTAATAAATATATGTATATTTTTGTAAATTAATCCTGTTAGTTTGGTGTTTTATTTATTTGAATATTTAATTGCGCGTGTTTGAATTGACAGAGAAACAAATGCATGGAAATATTAGAAATAAAATTAATCGACAATAATTAATTTTATATTTTTTAAATAATTTATTAAAAAATGCATATATTTGATTATGGAATAAAACGTATTAAAGATTTTCCTCGGGGTTTGTTAAGAGTAAGCAGAGAAAAAAACGAATTTAATATCAAATCATTTGAAGGAAAAAAATAAATAATAAAAAATGATGTCTAAACATTTTTTCGATAAATACGTGTAGTAATTCTCCTATACCTTTAAAAATTACAACATGTATAAAGTTTGCTTTTTAACATTTTAATAAAATAATTAAAAAAAAACACTATAAAAACCTCATAATAATTCCATTATAATGTCTTAGTTTGGTAAAAGGAAAATCCAACAAATATATATTGTGTGGGGGAGGGGTCAAGTTGTTTAAAATCTGTTAAGCTACAAAAAACAAGGGGAAAACAGTGACTGTAGCTTGAAAGATTTAGTTTAATTTAGATTATTATCACTTTAAATGTCTACTTAACAAATAAATATAATTAAATTAAACGTTTATCAACTTATTATCAAATTAGTTGAAAATAGTAATTTATCATTTTTATTTGTTTTTTATATTCATTATTCTTGGGTCCTCATAGTAAATGAATATTATTTATTTTAAGTTATTTTAATTAATTCTTTATCTGTTGGGAATTTTAATAAAAGTCAGAAAATCACAGTTCATTTAAATTTATAAATTTATAATTAAAACAAATAATAGAATTATGGCTGTTGCACATCGTTTAAAACTGAAACCAATTAATAAAACTTTGTAATTACTCGAAACGAGAGATAAATGAGTCAAAAAGAAAATTTTCCAATAACGAATAATGAGGAATATAAATCGAAAAACATTAAAGAATATTGAAAGGAAACTAATTTTAATCTAAATCAAATATTTTTTGGAAAAACTAGTATTTATATAGATATGAAATTAGAAAGTTTTTGAAGTTCATTTACAAATCTTTGGATGAGAAATTATTTTTTTATTAGGATTTATTATTATTATTGTTATTATTATTAATATTATTATTATTATTATTATTATTATTATTATTATTATTATTATTATTATTATTATTATTATTATTATTATTATTATTATTAATATTATTATTATTATTATTATTATTATTATTATTATTATTATTATTATTATTATTATTATTGTTGATATTATTATTATTATTATTATTATTATTATTATTATTATTATTATTATTATTATTATTATTATTATTATTATTATTATTATTAATATTATTATTATTATTATTATTATTATTATTATTATTATTATTATTATTACTATTATTATTATTATTATTATTATTATTATTATTATTATTATTATTACTATTATTATTATTATTATTATTATTATTATTATTATTATTATTATTATTATTTACATCGCAAGAAAGAAAACAAACTTGAAATTTATTGGTTTATTATTATTTTCACTTTTATTATTTCTATTTAATTAATTGTCTAAACTTAAAAAATAGATTTTTAATTTTAATGAAAAATAGTGTTTGTAAAACAAATGGCATATTTATTTATGAAATATTAACTTCCTCCAAATGGGAAATCTTTCTAATTAGAAATTTTAATAAGTAATTTTTATTACTTTCCAACGTTTGATTCTTAATTTTAGAGTTAGCCATTTATTTTTATCTTACAACTTTTAATTAAAATTTATGAATTTGAGAATTGATAAATTTATTGGAATTTAATATTTAAATTAAATAATGGTTGCTAAAAATAAATCTCTTGAGTCAATTTTTATACTGTTATATACAATGTTTTTTATATTTTTCTAATCAAAAACGGTAATTTTTCATCAAAGAATTAATTATAGTTGAAATGTGATTATAATGAAATATTTGATCTCACTGAATGGTTTATTATATTATTGTAATTATTGTGTATTAATGAGTGTTTGCTTGATCAATGTTGAATATGTGGGTCTTTAGATTGTGATATTGCTTATTATTAATAATACATATTTTGAAGACATATTTAGTATATGTAAATTTATTAATAAATTACATACATTTCAAACCCATATTCAACTAAAATAAGTCCTTTCAAAATGATTTTGCATAAAATTCATTAAACCATAAAACACTATTTATTTTATATTTTGCAAACCAGCTTAAAAATTCTTTAATTGGCCATGATACATTTCAGAAAACATCAGTACATAACAAAACAGTAATTGAAACAAGGATAGCACATGTATGAAGAATGATAAGGTAATAATGCAAATAAAAATGTACATGAAATTTTTGAAAAGTTTTGTGAAACTGTATTATTGAAGTGTCACTTTCTCGACATTGAGACATTATCATTAATATTCAATATTCAATATTCAATTTTAAGTGGTTTATTTTATTATCATTATTCATAGATTTAAATTTAAATAGATTTAAATGAAATGTCGTAAAAATGGCGCCTGTAAAAATAAAAGACCAATAAAGTAATATATGTTACTATTTTATTTTGATTAGTTAATAAATGAATAAATTAACAATTTCCTATTAGGATGATCAGATCAGTTGTTTTCTTTGGAGTGAGCGAACATTTTAGAAATACTTAAGAGGATTCTGGAATTTAATAATTGAAACATAAAAAAATAAAACTTCAAATTAGAAATTAATTAACACACTCTTAAACTGTATATAAATTTACTACTAAAGTTCTCTTAAGTTTAAAAAACTTTCCATTAATTTCTTTAAAGATTCTTTTCGCCAAAATACTTTACTATCCCTTTCAGAACAAGAAAAACTTATGAAGTAATGCAAAGTTTTTACACATTTTATTTGTTTGACATGAGGCACTTGTGTAAAGATGTTTGTAATAAAATTACAAGATCAAATGGTTATCAACTAATCCATTTTAGTATTTTGTTTTGAGTCAGATCATCAAATAAATAACATTATATTTATTTAACTACAACAGCTACTACTAACAGTAGCTTTGTGTTTAAAGACGGTTTTTCCATAATTGATACCAATTATTTCTCGTCTCCAGGACACTGGATCTTCAAATTATCGCCGTCTTAATGATCATTTATCAATAAATTAAATAAGATAAACTAATCAACGACCAGCTAATGCTACAAATTTATTTAGAATATNCTCATACGCTTAGTTTGTAAGATGTCAAATGTATTTATACATTTGTTAAGATGAATAAAATTGTGAAACTTGATCTAGAGTATGATTGAGTTTGGTACATTGTGCCGAAGACAGAAATTGCATGAACTAGCCTGTCATTAGAAAATTCCATAGTATTGTAAACTAAAACCTCATTCATTTTCCATGTAATACATTTTAATCGGTCTTTTGAAACTACTCAAAATTTATAACAAAAAAATATTTTTATTGTTTTGTATCCTTTAAAATATCTCGATTTTTAATAATTTTAATAATATTAATATTATTAATATTATTAATAATTTCCAATTCCCATATTACAATAAATTAAAACAAATGTAACATTGTGGTAAAACGAATTTCTTTGTATCATTTGAATTTTAATAATTACTGGCTGCATTTTTGACAAACATTGCAGACATTTGAAAAGAAAAAGTTGTTTTTCTCAGAATAAAAATCACAGATTTTTGGGGATGATAATGGAATTAGTTATGGTGTTTAAATTTTATTTGATCTATGCTGGTAAATGAGGCATGAATTGATTAGATTTTTCTCCAATTCTTTTTTCTAACCTCATGGATATAAAAGTTGAAAAAATATATTATCATCATAAGTGATTTAAGAATATTTTAGAATCAATTGAAAAAGCCTGTGCCGGAAATATGTGAATATCAAAAAACATCAATATCTTTATACATTCAGTGCTCGAAGTGAGGCGGGATAGCCGGGATATTATCCCGGCATTGATTATGTAGGCGGAATGGCATCCCGGCACTTCATTTCATATAATCTATAGGTTTATCCCGGTACTTATTTCATTTTATAGGCACACAAATACTGCAATTAAGGTCACACATAGTACACCCATATATGTATGTATATATATATATATTCTTTATTCTCTATTCTCTATTCAATTAAGAATTTCCCAAGCAGCAGTAATGGATAGGTAGGTACACCCCCTGAAACTTATGATTAAATGGGTGGACACCCCCCCCCCCCCAAAATAATTTGTTGGACACCCCCCAAAGTTTTGCAACACCCCCAACTGAAAATTTCTGCATAAAAGCCTGGAATCCCGGGTGCCACAGCATGCCTATCCCGGCACATATTTTGTTCCACTTCGAGCACTGTATACATTCATAGTCAATTTTTTAATGAATACATTATTATTATTATTATTATTATTATTATTATTATTATTATTATTATTATTATTATTATTATTATTATTATTATTATTATT
>CAUHTR010007533.1:0-58752 GCA_959609185.1 Schmidtea polychroa | reverse complement strand
ATTTTGTTTATCTTAATCTCTTTTATTATATATGTAGTGTGGTCAATAATTGTTGGACCTAGAATAGTAAAAAGGGATAATTCCAAAAAAATTTTATTTGTAACAGCGAAGCCATATATGCTTTTATTGTTTTACTAAAGTTTCCACAAATCAATTCAAACAAATCACACACTTGCATGATGTTAACGTTGTACTCACTTTTGAGGTGAACCTCCGATTTCGCAAAATCGGTGAGAATTATGCCACTTTCATACAACAATTTTAGAAATGGAAGCTATTGATGTGATTTTAATTATCCTATTAATTGAACTGATCTATCCTAGAAATTTCCAGACAGTACTTTCTTTTTTTCGGCTTAATGATGTAGAGAAAATGTGGTGCCTTCAAAGGTTTCAAACTGTAAAGTTTTCTTATTCTCTCTGCAATATTTCAAACGTTGAGCTTGCATATCAACGGTTAGAAAGCGTATTCCAAAGTTAGAATCTAATTTCTTGATTCCATTTGTTTCTAGTAATATTTTGCGAGTGAATGTCCTGATATTTAAACGCTTTGTGAACCCTATACTCGTGATTCTTTAACTTTGATAATTTCACTAGCTTCCTAGTTATTTTCCAACTGATCTTAGAGTTTTCCTGACTTGCCTAGATCCACTATAAAGATTTCCCAGCTTTATATTCATTGGACCAGCGTTTTATTGTAGCCAATGAATGAATTCTTTTGCCGTAAACAGCATTTAATTCCATTTAAATTTCATCTTGACAAAGTAAAGCTGGTCAACAAACAAAGCCAAACTAAAACAAAATACATTAAATTTACCTTAATATATTGTAATATGTACATTACTTATTTACAATATTTTAAAATTTACATTGACTCTCTACTTTTTTTGGGATACCACGTACATTCATTATTTTATCTTTCAAGTTAAATATTTACTATACATTTTTGGAAACAAATAGATTTTATGTACTTTTGTTCAGTGGGTGTATGATGTTATCATCTAAGTTGATATTATTCATACAGTTTAAATTGATGAGGTTATTATAATATTCTTGAATTAATAAATAAATTAATAAATAAATGAATAAAGAAATTTCAAGATTATATCATTGAAGTAGGCATTTAAACAAATTTTTTTTTATGATATATTATAAAGTAGTTGTTAAAAATATGTTAAAAGTTATGGTAAAAATATGTAAAAAAATATGTAAAATTACAATGAACATGCAAGTGCTATTAAATCAATTTCTAGATTAATATTTTAATAAATTTTAAAAATTTATATATTATTATTTATTCATGGTTCGTTGAATCATTTAATTATTATAAAAGTTGTTTATAACAACCTGTTTATATCTAACTAGTTTTTTTATTTTTTTTCATTTATATATATATATATATATATATATATAATAGTTTAAAAGTGAATATGATTTTCAATGGTAATAATGACCGTAAT
The DNA here is from genome assembly GCA_959609185.1 of Schmidtea polychroa. Classification (NCBI taxonomy): domain Eukaryota; kingdom Metazoa; phylum Platyhelminthes; order Tricladida; family Dugesiidae; genus Schmidtea; species Schmidtea polychroa. The sequence continues at coordinate 57,293 of CAUHTR010007533.1, read as the reverse complement.
AAAGTCAATGGAAAACGATTGTTTAATTATCCTATTTTTTGGGATTTTAGTGAGAAAATGATACCCATTCAGCTTTTCTTTTTCATATAGGCCTAAAGTTCCAATCTCGTCGAAACAGGATTTGGGAAAGGATAGAATAAATATTTCATTTTCATACTGATAATCATAATAAATTTGCTAAAATATTTATAAAATAGCGAAATAATCCATAGATTGAGTTATTATAACTTAGTCCAACCTCTATTTCAATTGCTTGTGTTAATTCTCTCCTACCGAAGTTATTGTCTTATTTCGTTTGTAATTTCAATTTATTTATTATTTATATTTTTTATGATTTCATTTTCTGAATCATTTTAATATTTCCAACTTTATTTTTATATTCGTTAAATCAATCGGATTCTAAAACTAATTTTATTTCATCATTAACCATTTTTGGAATTTTTTATAAATTATAATTTCATAAAAATAATAATTAAAAATAACATAAAACAACAGTATTTCGTGAAATTTCTTGTTGAAAATTATTATCGCAGTTTGTGTTTATATAATGCACAGAAATAAAAGTTATTGTAGAAAAAATTAATTTTCCATAACATTCATCCAGATCATTCAATTCTTTCAATTCAAACAAATAAAAATTGATTTAAATTTTACTGTTGTTATTTAAAGTCAAATTTAATTTTTCATAATTTGTTTTTAATTTATTTCTTGTTTAGTAAATTAAAAAATCTACATAATTTTATTTTCAGTAAAAATAAATTCATAATTAAAATGAAAGATAATAGAAATTCGAATCTGAAGATGCTACTTTACAGAATACTCAAAACGTAACCGGGAATGATATATCATTTATTGGTTACAATTTAAATAAACGTTCACTTGATTTTTCCAAACAGGTTTTTTCCAAAATTGAAGAAAAATAGTAAATTTTATTCAGCTGTTTATTAAAAAGAATTTTTTTTCCATCTCTCTCTCTCTAAATAGTGATTTAGTCTATAATTTTTGATTAAAAAATATATATAGAAAAATTATGAAAATAAAATCAACTTTTGCCAATATATTTTTTGTCGTATAAAATTTCCATTTGCAATAGTAGAGGAAGATTAATTCTTTTTTTACAAATCTATCAACGACACAAAATCGAATTAAGTAACGTACGATGCTCTGTCAACAAACAAACTCTCATAATTGACCAGAAAACCTCTGGCAGCAAATGAGCTTTTGAATGAAGTATGAATAGATAATATTAGAGTATGATATGCTAGTAATCTTGTAATTACTATCCCTATATCGTTATCACTATTTCTAGATGGCTCGTATTTAATTATCAAACCACTGAGGACCAGCGACAAAGGCTCGTATAGTTGTGTTGTCAAAAACTCCTACGGGACTTCTTCAGCCAGTTTGGATATAAAAGTGTTATGTAAGTTGATTACTGTATTTATTTCTTGAGTAAATAGAAACGTTTGGGAATGCGGTCAGGTTATGATAGAACCCGCAAGCAGGCGTCATAATTTTAATCCGCAATTCTACAAGTCTCATTTACTCTAGGGAAAGATTAGCATAAAATATTCAAACAGTTTCAATCGGTTTCAAAAGCCGCGTTTGAGCACTAATCGAAATCAGTAGGTATTGAACTGTTAAGCTTTTTTTCCGATGCCATTTTCAATAATATTATTTTTTGAGAAAAAATCTATTTTTGCCTGTTCGATTATATAAATCATTTCAATAAATCATTTTATATTTCAGCTGAACCGAAAATCAGTGTTCCTGCATTCGTTGTAATTAATGAATGGGAAACTTTAAATTTGACTTGTGATGTCATTCCAAAAAGTTCAAATGTTACATGGATGTTGAAAGACAAAGTATTATCGAATTTGAAAAATCTTGTGTACAATGTGGTGGGTCACAATTCTTTCGAAATTGAATGTAGAGCATATGTATTAACAAAAAGACATTTGCAATTTTCCATTATTACAACCAGTAAAAAAAAAGTGAAAATAATTGTAAATTGTGAGTTTATTATTATTATTATTATTATTATTATTATTATTATTATTATTATTATTATTATTATTATTATTATTATTATTATTATTATTATTATTAATTTTATTATTATTATTATTATTATTATTATTATTATTATTATTATTATTATTATTATTATTATTATTATTATTATTATTTAAAATTATATTTTGGTAAATAAAAATCTTTGATGTTTGAATAAAATGTCAATAAATAGTTAGGATTTTTTTTATTTATAATTAATTATTTTTTTAAATGTCTTAAGATATTATTAAAAGATAATTGTAACAGTTTATCGACGAGAAAATTTTATTTCGTTATCAAATTTTACGATCAAAAAGGTAGAATTTCCTTATAAACAATCTTGGTTTCTAGAAATGAACAATAACATATTTTTAATTTCTAAAATAAGGATATTTTATAAATAAAATATTTATTTTGTGTATTAGAAATTCCTTTTTATAATTAATTAATTATATTATATTATATTACTATCAATAGAACGAATTTGAAAATGAACCTAGTTTTACTTTCTATTAGTTTATATATTTGTTTTACCATTTATGAATTTTCATTTTTAATTATCACTGATATGTATTTCATAAATTTCAATTATGTTTAATAATAGTCACGATGGGACTTATAGTTATGGAATCTCTATTCATAATTATTTCTTGAAACTCAGGCAGACCATTTTTAATGTTTTTTTCTGAATTGCAATATAAACGATAAACTTAGAATAAAATCTTTTTATCAAAATACAACTTATTTATGTAATGAACAAATGAATACTTTTTATTTTAAATATTTGTCTTGCTTTTTTGTTTATGATATTATTTCAAATTCGTTCAATTTATTTGATTCATTGTCAAGAAAATTTTCTAATAACTAAAATGTCAATTGAAAAGAAATCAGAGGTGAAAATTAAAAAAAGTTCTTATAATTTATTATTATTACGTAAATATTTAGATACATCTAAAAAGGTGCTAAGTGCGAAAATGAATCGTGAAAAGATAGTTAGCTTAGTGTATAGAATTTGATCATCTAAATCACTATCAACTCTGTTTCTTGAATAATATTGAAATAACTCAAAATTATTGAGCTTTTTCAGCGTTAGATACATACTTTTATAATACTTCCAAACAGTTCATACGTAAACCCTTCTAAACATTGTTTTACACATCTCAAAATTAATAACCTCTTGTGTTATTCTTTCTAGAAAGTCCATTCTAAAAGCCTTTGAAGCAACCCGACATCGTCTCTTTCTACTTTTGGTCATCGTTCATTTTAAATTTGATAACCATGCAGTCGAAGAAACGATATATATATATATATATATAACATGAGAAAAAATGAAATGTTAAGAATTCTGTTAAAAGAAAGTGAAATTAATTTAATTAATATTATATCCATCTAATCCAGTGGTGGCCAACCCAAATCAATCGAAGGGCCAAATTTTCGGAAAAATACTATCACGGGCCACAATAAATTCATTTAAATAAATATAACTCGTTTTTACGATTCAAGTAAACTTAGAATCAATTTTTTAAATTAAAAACAGGCTTAATTCGAATATGAATTCTAAAAAAGACAATTATTGATTTGATGTTTAAAATTGTGTCCGGGCCACATCAAAACGCTTCGCGGGCCACTGGTTGGCCATGGCTGATCTAATCGCTATTATTGTTATATTGTTATTATAGTTTAAATTAGGATATTTTGCAGAATATAGTATTACTGAAATAAAGCTCATAAAATAATAGCAAAATGTGAAAGACGATAAGATAAAACAAAAAATTACTAATTGAAATTCCTTCATTTTTTTGTTTGCTAATAATAAATAAATAATTTGTTACAACGTTTTACTTATGAAAATAATTGATGGTCGACCTAAAACTCAAATTAGAATTTTACTGATATTATTAGAAATATAAAATTAAAAAGTAATTTAATAAAACAAATATGAGTTAATTAATTGAACGATAAAAACACGAGTCGCTCATCTCAGTTTCATTGATAAATGTCATGTTATTGAATTGCTCATCTACAATTTAAAGTGGCAAATAATCCTTTATATAGTTGTAATGAAAAATTGTTTCGAACATTAATAAAACATAAATTTAATGAAATATTCCAATGCAATTGACGAGAACAAATTGAAAACGAACATATTGACATATCGGGTTATAAAATGACAATTACAATAAATTCTATTTCAATTTTCAAACATATAATTATAATTTTTGGAAAATTCGATTACTATTTATTTCAATTTTTCTATATTACTAATTCTTTTACTTAATTTTTCAAAATATTTCTTGTCAGGAATGGTCCATTGAAACAGTTCCTTTCAAATAGAGATTGATGAAACTAAATATATATATATTCATATGAATATTTTGTTGCGTTGTAAAAATGTCCATGTGAAACTTTACCGTTTCAGTCATGTCGACATAGAAACAATAACTGTCAATAAACAGATAAAATCTTTTTTCGTGATGAACTCAATAGGCAAAATTTACAACTTTAAAATTTTATTTATTATCAAACATTTTCATATTTAGGGGTATAATATCATTATCACTATTTTAATACTTGAATTTCGGTATAGAAATGTAGTTTGAAAAACGGAAATATGGTAAAAATATATGGTAAAAATATTTTTCAGGGCAAGAAATTATAGCGTCCTTCGCCTATACATTCTCTTAAGCAAACAAAATCATTTAAAATATAAATTTTCAAAATGAGATCTAATTGGGAAAATTTGATTGTGAAAGATTAAAATAATCGTAATTGATTTATATATTAATATAATTAATCTCTAATATCAACCTCTGTACTTTTCGATGGAAATTCCTAGATTAACAAAAAATATGATTTAAATTTCATTTTATCGCCTATCAAATAAGAATAAATCTCTTTTGAAAGTCAGCGAGGATCAAGATTAGAGTACAAGATGTTATTTTAAAATTTTGTTGAAAATTATTATTTTATAAAAATCCGATAATTAAAGAAAGTATATAAAACAATTATATGGAATTACTTAAATCACGCATCAGCTGAAACATTCCAATAATTATCTATAAAAAGGGACAAAATAATATATAATTGCAATGCAATTAGTATTTTTTTAATATTGGTAGTAATTATTCAAATACAGTACGCTATAAGGAACATACTTATTAGTTACTACCTAAAGAACTCATATATACTTCATTGTCGCATAAACATCAAAAGGTAGGTCATGTAGAATAAATGAGAATATTCTTAAATATTACAAAATTCGAGTTATTCTTAGTTATTCTCTTAGATTGTATTTGTTATATTAAACAAATGTTCTATATATCAACGGTGGGCAAATGCGGCTCTTCGTTGAGTAAACTGCGGCTCTTTGATAATTGAATTTTTGATAATTGAATTTGAAAATTGAATTCGATTTTTTTATTTTGAAATTTTTTCAACTGAATTTTTAAAAAAAAATTTTTTGTTGCAATTGTATTTTCATGGTTAGTTCATTTTTACCTGTGTCACAAAATAGGTGTAAACAGAATTAAAATTTATAGTGTCATTCGATGGCGGTATTTAGAATCAAAATTTAATATTTCCTTATTACATTCTACCTTGTTTGATTCTTTTTATAAGCAATATTTAAATAATACATGTCTCACTACACTATATACCAGGGGTGGGCAAGTGCGGCTCTTTGATGAGCCATGTGGCTCTCTAGGACCTCATGCGTGCCCACCCCTGCTATATATGGTTAGGAGTTTTTGATTTATCAAGGATGTGCTTTTAATTCAGTAAAACATTCTATTATAAATCCCATAAATGTATATATAAAATTTAGAATGTTTTGTTGAAAGTTACAAAAGTTGATTTTCAAATTAGCAAAATTTCACAATCACAAATTTTGGCCCATTTTGTTTTTTTTATAATAAATAAATACAAGATTAGATACTAATTTGGAAATTATATAATTATATTATTTCCCCACTACACCAGCAACTTTTCTGAGATTATTTCTTTTATTTTTTAGATACAAAAATAAGATGTTTCGAGAAAAGTAAACCGTAGCAAAACTTTTTTAGTCTAAAAATATTAGATTTTTGTAAAATATAGACTTTTTTTATTAAATCTCAGTAGATTTTGTCAAAGTGTAAGTCAATAAATAAATCAATTTCAATTATATTACATGTTTAAAAAAATCTCTCAGATTTTATAAATAATTTAATGTCAGTGCACGAAAGCTATAAGTACTGATCAATCTTGACCACATGAATGATTGAAATTTTAATGTCTTAAAAAGTTTGGAAAAAAGTTATAAATTTATAAAATTCACTTGAAAAAGGCAGTGTCGAAAATTCGCGAGTATCAATAAACATCGATATATTACTGATTTATAGTCATCAAACTCTCTTTTTATTAAAATATTATTTTAAAAAATTTAATATTTTAAAATGCTTTAAACCAATTTTAATAAGTAAAATATCTATTATTTTATTAATAGCTCTCTTATTCTCAGAACAAACGAAAAATTCTCCAAAAATACTTGTTTGGATTTGAAAAAATATTTTGCACTAAAGGGTTAATAAAAAAAATTTCAAAGTTTATTTTGCCAACGTGGTAAAGAAAAAAATTACACTTTTCTTGAAGATCTTACAACTTTCTTCTAACTAGGAATATAAATATTAAAAGATAAATGAAATATTTTTATGATTAGTTTTTTTGATTGGAAGATTCTAGATCGGTATAATATCGGTTAAAGACCTTTAAATTCAGTCCCCAAACTCATATTACTCGTTAATGTTCAGTTTTTAATTTTTATAAGATATAATTTTGAAATTTGTATATGGTTTATAAGAAGAATTTCTTGGTATTTATATAAATGTAAAAAATTGTTAATGGCACAAAAGCCACAAAGAAATTTACAAAGATTCACAGGTTGCTCATCTTTAGCTTAATCTTTCAAAAAATCCGAGATCCAGGAAAATAATTGAAACTAATAGAAAAAGAATAATTATTTAAATTTAAAAAACATCTCATTTAAAGTTGAATAGAACATAAAAATTCCCATAGAAACGAATTCCAAACGAGTCAGAGTAATAATGGCGTTCTTGGAGTTATTAAATTAATTCCAGCAAAAACAAATTTCTCGACAATAATCTGTTAATCTCACTATCGTTTTGATTAGGAAAACATTGCAACTATACTGCGATTCCCAAACTTTAGAATAGTTGATGTAATTAATTTACTTATTAAATTTTAAATTTTAAATCTGATTTTAAAGCGATTTATAATTAAAAAGTTAAATTATTGATAACACTATCTTATAGTTTTTGATCGAAAAATTCCTTAAGATTACAGATCATCCCTCAAGCAACTAGATCAGTCACTCTATTGCTTCATGTCACCAAGTGAACCCGGATGGAATTCTATTCCTTAGAATTTCCTTTGATTAAATCATTTCTAAAATATTTAAAAAAAAATTTTTTTGTATCTCTAGAAGATCAAAGAAAAGACATATTTTAATATTTAAAGCACAATAAACCAATATTTTGAAGTTTTCACTTTTCTTTCTTGCATTATTTTAAAGTTTTATTAAGCTTAATGAAAAAAATAATTTATAATGCATTTTTTGTAAACAATTCATTTTGTATAAAGTTTATTTTATGTAAATTGGTAAATATTTTATTTTTATTGATCTAGATCAGTGGTACGCAAACTATGTGCCACGGCATATTAGTGTGCCGTAAAAGAATTTAAAATGTGCCGCTAATGCGAAAATATTTAGTACGAAAATATTTTTTTTAGTTATATAATAAAAAAAAGAAGTTTGTTTAACAAAAATCGAACCACGTATAAAATTTATTTGCGACAAAAAACAAGCGCACTCATCCCATTAAATAAAATATATACATGTAATTTCATTTTATTAAAAAAATTCTATATAAAAGATACATTCTTTCTATTTGTGCCTTGACTTTTTTTTTCTATTTTGTGCCGGGAGGTACAAAGTTTGCGTACCACTGATCTAGATTCGAGAACTTTGATTTTAGAAAATTCATGAAGAATATTGTTTAAAATTTTAACTGTGCACTTTAAATCTTATCCTAATATCACAAATAAATGTGAGACATTAATTCAGTTAATAATATTTTATTATTTTAATTTTTAATTTTTTTTAAAGAATTTCGAATTAAACACAATTTTTTCCTCTTTCTATAATTGTTTTGACACCGAATACAAATTTAGAATGACAAAATAAATAGATTTACCTAATGTTCCCGGTATAATTGTATATTTGGATTCATACAGTTGATTATGATATACAGTAATTATGATATGTAATGTGAGATAGGCATTTTACATTGTATGGATCAAAACTGATTTCATTGCAGAATAAAGAAAAATAAATTGCAATTTGTTTTGATATAAAAGCTAGTATAAATTTAATAAATAATGATATTCAAAGTTGCGAAAATAGTCAAAAAATAAAAGTATTTACTGTGAGAACAAAAGAAGAAGTTTTAAATCAGTGCCGAAAATTCGTGAATATCAAAAACATCGATATATTTACTGATTTATAGTCTTCAAGCTCTTTTTATTAAATTCAATGGAAAAAAAATGATTGGTAAAATTGGAAAAAAAGTACAATGAGAATTCAGATACTTTTTAGTATAGGGAATTGCTATCACAAAAATGATTATATTTCTGAATTTTATGGTCCATAAATGGTTCGATGTGATCGAAATAGCATGTAAAACGCTCCGCACTCCTGGCGTCTCATTAAACTAATTACTGAAGAAATGGTCAATAAATTCCATGTCATAGTGTTGGCCGATCTCAGAGTGACAGTTAAAGAGATTGTTCAGATGATAAACATATTCGATGAACGTGTACGAAACATTAAGAGACCAGTTAAAATAGTATTTGATAATTTTTTGTAATGTAATATTTTAAAAATATATTGGTTTAAATAGTAGTTATTTTAATTTATAGTTTAATATATTATAATCTAGAATACCAATAGTCATAGGACGATCAAATATTCTAGGTTTAAAAAGTACGAAATTGTACATCTTACAAATGTACACATTACAAGATTTAAGCATCCTTTTCCATACACGTTAGAAATAAAGTGTATTTAGACAATATTAAGTAAATTTAAAGGAATGAAATAAAATAAAATGATACATTTAACTTCTATATTTAATTTAAACAATTTTTTTCTTATATCTTACATTTACCTATTTATTTATTAACATATTTATTGTTTAAAATTTAGACATTCCACAAAAGCCCTCTATTTCTGCAATCCCTGCTGGGAAATTGATGACTGGCTCGTCTGTTACTTTGACATGTATTGCAAACAAGAAAAGTAAATTTATTAAATTATAAAAACTATTAATAATAATGTTAAAGTTGAAAATTTGAAGATAAGTCTTTTGCTGCAAAATATGTATTAAATGAAAAAAATTTCATTTAATATATGCTTTGCAACATTTACTTGTTTCAAATCTAATTTATGATGATACCAAGAAACTATAATTTAATAATAATTATGATAATAATAATAATAATAATAATAATAATAATAATAATAATAATAATAATAATAATAATAATAATAATAATAATAATAATAATAATAATAATAATAATAATAATAATATTGAATGAAAAAATAATTTCAAGATTCTGTAAATTTACTTTCTTTTTTTATTTGTTTGATGCGGTTATAAAACAGACTTTGCTTGGATGCGGCGCGTGGTAATTGTATCAAGGATATTGTTATTGTAAACATCAGCTTTGTGACGGATAGATATGATGTCAATAATCTGCAGATAAAATCGTGTCCCTAGAGAGTGGGGAATCATCAATCTCATACTAATTCTTGATGACTGGTTATGTTTTTGATAGTTTTCAATAAAATTTCAACTCATAAAATGATTGCAGTAATTAATATGAGCTGACATTTTCCTGGTTTGTAGATAAACTTGATAAACTTGATTATTGTCTCAGAACTTTGCGTTTATATATGCCATAATGGATTGTTATTAGTTTAATAGCGTGGATTCCATTAAATTTTTATAGGTTTTTTGATCGGGGTTAGAGTTTAATTTTAATATATTAATAAATTTTCATATTTTTTCTTTTTAAAAAAAAGTGAAATTTATAACAATAACTATAAACAATGGAATATTATGTTTTCTTAATAAAAAATAACAAAATATTAAATGTCATATTTATGATTTGAGGACTATTCATCCTCGGGCGATTCATCCAGTTCACAATTCATCAACAGGACGATGCATCCCATAAAACTCATCCCATGACCATTAATCCAAAATAAATAAATTGAAAAAAGTCCATTTTTACAGTATTATATGAGTGTGCTTAGCAGTTAAATTATGGTGTTTGAATTCCCTTTCTATAGACAACCGTTACATTATCTTACTTACTAAAATAATTACTCTTATGTCAAAAAACATTACGTCAACAAAATCTGTAAAGTGCGCAGGTTTTTTGAATCAGAAATATATAAATCTCAATAAGGCGGAAACGCACAAGGACAAACACGATAGGCGCTGTTGCAAACACTAGGTTTAGAACTGCAAAGTACGACTGTTAACAGATAAAAACAACGTTGTGATCAAAGATCAGTCACCAGATCACACCCACATCGATAGTGTCGCAACAGCACTTGGACGGAAAAAGCTATCGGAGACATGAAGAAAAAAATAAACCGTCCTCTGCGTCGTCACCGTTAAGTTTCATTGTCGAGTGGAGTTAACCAGCAGACCTTACCCGCGACACCAACTGATCTCAGCTTTGATTTCCAATCAAAAGTTATCAATCCACTATTATTTGATTCTGGATCGGGAGATGATCGGCTTATCAATTTTGGCGATTTAGCCAGATCCGACATCTGGTTGGCTGATGGCACTTGCCCCCCCTTGGATTGATTGAAAATAGTCAAATGATAAAAAAATAATATAAAAATGTAATAAAAAATTTATTGCTACAGTATGCCTTTCATTATTACAGTGTCCTGTCCGTTCGTTCACCATACAAATGCACTACAGTAAATTAAAACTACATTAAAACATTACTAAAAATATTTAGCCACCCCCTAGAAAATTTTCTGCGGGTGCCCATGTTTCAGAACATTTGTATTAGATTACTAAATATTACAAAATTATATCAAATTGTAATAATGATGATATAACAAATGCAAAATCAACTTAAATAGATATATTCACTGTGAATGTTTTTAATCTCCATGTAATTGTTCTGTAATCTGTAGATAATGATTTACAAGAAATGTTAAGAATATATAATGCCAAAAATGCAACCAAAATTTGATGAATTGGTGACCACTCTGTAACTCTTTTAGCATTAATTCGAATGTATATTTTTTATTGGAAATTATTAATTTTGTATTAAATGATTTATGACGTATTTTTGGAAATGTCATCAATTTATTTTGGGAAAAATGTAACTGGATAATAAAAAAGATTTTTGTATATCTAACATTACTACTCGCTATTTCGTGTATTTCCACGTTCACAAAGTGCCTAGATAAACATTGAAATTATTAGTATTGACATTGCTGACTGATTGAAGAATTTTATTTAGTATTATTCAAACTTTATTTTTCTTTTCATATTTTATAATCATTTAACTAATAAAGCCGTTCGTATAGGCAAATTCAGGTTACTATCAACCATTATATGTCTAGTTTGCAACTTCACTCTATTGAGAATCTCTGATCTCTTTATCAAGTCCGCATACAATTGTCAAAAATGGAAGATTTTTAAATTCTCAAAAAGGTATAAGTCAAACATGAATTTTTAAGATGTCAACAATTTATAATAGATTACTACATTTGTGCAAGTACTATTTTCATTCAAACGAACCTACATCATTTCTATTGCTTCATAATTTGAACTGTCAAGAAATCCGATGTTAAATAATATAATTAAATAATATAATAAAATAATATAATAAAATAATATAATAAAATTATATAATAAATAAAATAATCAATCAAAATTTATTTTGGAAAATAAAAGATATAATAATAAAATAAAAAGAAAAAAAACTTATGGAAATTGCTAGTCAGATGATTATATTATAAACTTTATATCAAGAACATAACTTGTTTAATATTACGGAATTTACAGTGTTAATGCAATCTAAAGATTCATGTTTCATTAGGAACTTCCGAATAGACTTTTCTATTGAAATGCTTCTTATTTATATAAATAATTCAAATCGGATACTTAAAAACAGGTTTTAAAGCCTAAAACTGTATATCGTAGATACTCGATTATAGAACCACCCAAGTATAACGCGAGAGATAGAAATTTATGTCATAAATCGACAAAAAGTTCAAGACGCGAATATAACGTGAAGGACAAAAACTATTTCGCTACATAAAACTTATAATTTTATATCTACATTGTCTCAAATATAACGCTACCCACAAGTTTTATCCGATTGTGTCACAAAAACCTCGCGGTATACTCGAGTATCTACGGTATATTACATTATATCAAAAAAAAGTTTATTTAGAACGGAATATTTAAAATATATATATATATTGAACATTATTTTGATTAGCTTTTCAGATGTAATTACAGATGTAATATGCTACACTTTTTTATTATTGAAATTATGAAATAAATTCACTACTCACAAATAATAAGTAATCGACAAATTAGCACAATAAATGATTTCATTTTTCACGCTTCCTTTGACTTTAAATTCATTTGATTTACTCTTTCAATAAAATTTTATTATAACAAATATTTGTCAAATACAGTAATTGAATTTAACTAATAACAAAAAATGAAATTCCTCTATGATAATTTTTTCTGTTTATCAAAAACTAATTTAGAAAAATAAAATAACTTGAGATAACACTAATAATATTCTTTTACTATTATTTTGATTTTGGAATATTTAATGAAGTGGTTATCAGTTTTTCACTTGAAATGGAAAGGATTTTTTAATATTTTATTATATTAATAATTATTAGTATAATTAATATATTATTTTCTTCGTTACAACATATTGTAGTATTTATTAAGTATTATAAAGTACTACTAGCTGGACTATCTGGGCTGTCCGGTGCTGCCCGGGGATTTTGGAGAATAAAAAAATATTACAAACGGCTCTGTGAAGCAATGTTAAACTAACAAATAAAAAGATATCTACACCTCGCCTATTCAGCCATACAATACCCATCCAAATATACAGTACCAAGAGAACGAAATAATAGACAAAAAGATAAAATGAAAAAAATAATAAACGTTTTAAAACCGTCTAAAAAGCAAAATTATTTTTATGTTATTTTTTCGGATAAAAATTTTGACATTTTTTTAGAAGTAGAAGTTCATTCTGTCTTCTACGTTTTTAACTTGAAATATTAAATACCTTTTACCCAAAATTTGAACTTTATATATCCGGACATACAAACACACATACTTTCATTTTTATATATTAGATTATTAAAAAATATATACATTTCATTTAAAGTAATAAAATATAAAATTTATACCACAATGTTTATAAGCAAATTTTTTAAGTATTTATGATAATTTTTAATATGGCATTAACTCTTTAGTGCATAACGTAATTTGAGCGTAATTTTACCGCTACCCTCTGTCGGCACTTGCAGTGAACACATCTTTTTTACAAGTACGCAGCGGTGAACTTATATATATATATATATATATATATATATATATATATATATATATATATATATATATATATATATATATATATATATATATATATATATATATATATATATATATATATATATATATATATATATATATATATATATATATATATATATATATATATATATATATATATATATATATTGTAGTGTATTCGTGATTAAAGTTTAATTTTTTAATTAAATACAGATTTGAGCACTATAGGATTAAAGTTATTAAAAATATTTTTTTTTCATTTTCGATTTAAGTAAATTAATTTTAATGATATTCTTAATATATCAAACCATTCTGGTAGTTCTAATTTTAATAGTGACATCAACTTAAAATTAATTCCATTCAATATGTGAGATAATTTGTTAAATAAACTGTCAAATTCATGCTGCAAATTGCGTGAGACAGCACATAACCTTCATGAATTAAAAGATTGTGAGGTACACCATCTTGAGTCTAAAACAATGACGGTAGTTCTCCATGAAGCATAAAGAGACAGAACAGTTTCAATAACAACATACACAGGAGGACCATTAAATGTTTCAAACATGATTTTAGTAATATTTTCTCTGTTAGCTTTCGGATTTAATGGCGCTTCGGTAAGAAGAACTGAATGACCTTGTGCAATTCTCAATACTTTGATAAATGTATGATCTTTTTCATATCATCCCAGTTAGTAATAATGCCATATTCAATACATAGCATACCTCTTTTCGATTGAGCTTCATCGCTCATGCAACTTTCTTTCTAACTCATTCCAATCATAGCACCCTGATGACGAAATCATCCGATAATATATGAGGAAATGGGTCTTGGATCATCATCGCCTGTAAATCATGTATTGTACATACCAGATACATTCTCAATTACCAAGGTAATAATATCATGAAACATCGAATTAAATTATTCTTTAAAACAATTGAATGATCGAAAGCATATATTTATTGAAACACAGAAATTAGCAAATTTACAATAAATCCAAACAAAGCCAGGCGTAATAATCGATCATTCCAAAACAGATTTAAAGGGAACTTCGATAAGAAAGTTAAAGGACGAATTAAAAATGAATATATATATATATATATGTGTATAAACACCATAAATTTTTGTGAACTACTTAAAAGACAGACTCTTTTTATTATTCCCGCGTATTTTAATTAACAGCTTTGTGTACTTTATTATTTCTCATTTTGCCAAAGAAAAATTATAATAATTATAATTATTGTTATTATTATAACGAAACATATGATTGTCATGGTATTTCCTCTAAGGGAATTATTTTATTAGTATTTTTGTTGTTAGTGGAATATTAAAACATGCTTTAATTTAATTTCTTTTTATATTAAATCAAATTATCATTATACAATAAATTTAATCTTATACTAATTTCTCTAAATTTTATTAATCAGTAAAATTTGTAATTTTTTTATACACCTGTGATTTGTTTACTTTTGATATTTGATTTATTTTCATTGTAACTATAGAACTATGACTTTTGCGTTGTTATAACACTTGATTTATATTACATAGCAAAATTAATTTTTGATCTATCGTCATAATGAAAAAACATATTTTAATATTTGGCATTATAATAAATTTGTTGTTATCGTTTGATAATATGATTCAAGGTGATCTTCGTGTGTATTCCATGAAAAAATATATTAGATAATTATTATTTAAAATATTTTTACAGATATTAATAATTGCACAAAATCAATAAAGAAAATATGAAAATTTAAGAAATAAATTACATTAATTTTTCCGACAATAATTATCCAAATAAAATTTTGGTAGGGCTAAAATGCTAATAGAGAATTTCATCAATTATGAATTCATAATGACGGCTATGTATAATTTGAATTAATTTTTTATTTAATAAAACAAAACGGACTCACTGAAATTGTAAAATCTTAAAAAAAAGGTTGTAAGTAAAATGCAAAAAATTATTATAGAAAATTTACTCATTTTATGTTAAATGACTTGTTTAAATAAATAAATGTTTAAAAAATGTGAAAATATCATTTTGAAAAACTGAATGTACTATAAACAGTTAATTAAATCAGTACATTAATTTTAAAATGTCACTGGAATAAATTAATGATTACACCTAATTCGATTTATTCTCGATAAATACATTGAGTTGGGGCTCGATGAAATAGGCTCAAAAACAGAGTGAAAATCAATAAAAAAATCATATTATCAATAATAAAAATCACTTGAAAAAGGCAGCGCCGAAAATTCGTGAATATCAAAAAAACATCGATATCTTTACTGATTCATAGTCAAGATTTTTATAAAATACAATGTAAATTGAAAAGAAATCAGTGGTGGAAATAGAAAAAAGTTCTTATAATAATAATTAAAAGTACACAAATATTATTTAAAATCATTAAAATTAAAAATGAATATTTTCCTGGTGAAACGGTATGGGTGAATGCCGAACAATGAGTCGAGTTCATATATAATGATAATAAAGTAAATGAGGGTCCCAAGAAGGAAATAATTACAAAAACTAAAATTAATTAAAAATTTTAGCTAATAAGAAACCTGAGTGATCAACGTTATTACTTAATTAGGTAGAGTCAAATTGCAGAATGAGAAATAGCGAAAATTCGTGAATATCAAAAAACATCGATATCTTTACTGATTCAAGTTTTTTAATAAGTACAATGGTAATTGTGGTAATTTCGAATAAATATTATTGTGTTGGGTTGTTCGATTTGCTTAATAAGAGAACTTCAAGGAGTTACACAAAATACCCAACAATTGTTTTTGATCACATATTGTTTAGTTTGAAGCAGAAGTTGAAAGATGAATAAAAAAAGGAAAAAACAATTATTTAAAAATTAAACCAAGAGCTTGCATTAATTAATTAATGCAAATTTATAGATTTAGACAGAAGAAAAAATTGTTTTCAGAGATTTTGAAGTTTAGAAGTGATGGTACCCGCATGTAATGAGTGTTTATTACCATTAAAATCGAAGAAAGGCAGAACAATTATTTCTTGATAAGGATGTTGTTGCTACAAATCGAATTGAATACACTGTTTATGTTAAACTATATAAAGAAACACCGAGAAAAATATACTTTTATTTTACGAAAAAAGAGTAGGTGGTTAGTAGTCCAATGCAGCATGGCCATACGGTACCCCCCCCTAAAATCTTTTTTTAAAAATTACTAGAGAGGGGTTATGTAATGGAGATGAGACTGCCGGATGGTCGTACTGCAGAGAGGTAATATCTGTGTAATGAAAATTTTTTAATTACATTATTTTTTTTCTGACTATAGTGAGGAGGTCTCCTTAATCTCACGGATTTTCAATACAAAATCCGACTGTCACTAAAAAACCTTAGTAATTTAAGGTACCAGGATTTTTTATACATGAAATCCTACTGTCACTAATAAAACCAAAAATTTATCAATCTTTAGCGAATAGTAAAGATTCATGATAATTAATTTATAATATAATTTATTTTGATGACCATCTTTTTACTAAATTATCTAACATTTTGCTAAAAATAATTAAAATGTCCATTTATGTGAAGATCAATTCATTTATTTATTAAAACGCTTGAAGACTATGAATCAGTAAATAAATGGATGTTTTCGATATTCACGAATTTTCGGCACTGCCTTTTTCAAGTAAATATGATCAATTTGAGAGTGAAAAAAGAAAAATATTATTTGATGTATATAAAATTTTTGGTGACCTACATAAAAATTCTATGAATTTTAGAAAAAATTGTATTTATTGGTTCTTCGGCCTCCTTGAAGTTTTTCATTTTAGAATTCCAATCGTTTCTTTTAATGACTAAATAGCTTCAAATTTGTAGGTTTTACGATACAAATATCTAATTATCTTTCGTTCTTTTCATAATGTATCGCTTTTTTTGATGCTTTCAGAAATGCAAAATTCAATTTACTTGGTGCATTTAGGCTTGATTCATTAAAGTTTTTTAATATCTTTCTCAAATTCTGCAGCGTATTTTGATTCTTTTTCCAAATTAATGATGCTTCTGTTCTTGTTTTGCAAATTTCGTTAGTTTCACCAATATTTAGATCCTCTTTGAAAAAACTACAATGGTGTATTTTCCGTTCTGCAATTTTCTTGTAATTAGTTTTTATGATAATATCGACATTGAAATATCGAAGAAATATTTTTAACTTCTGTTTTTCACTGATTATCCATCATATACTCTCTAGCTCGTAATATGTGTAACACTCTTTTCTGTGAGATTAATAATTACTAAAAATTGCACTGCCCTGCTAATATTAAAACAAAATAATAACTTTAAAAACATAATAAATTTATTATTTTCTATATTAAACGGAATTTAATAATTCGATATATTACATTAATTAAATTATTTGACTTGTATATATACATGATGAAAAAATTATAATAGCAAACAATTACTTGTAATTGGTGATTATAATTATTGTTTTACAAATACGCTAAAAGTTTCAATATTTTATTGAGCAATATAATATAAAAACAATAAAAGATTATCTTAGATACCATAGGAAATTGTTGTTAAAAAATAATTTGCGCATAATTATATAGCTGATATCCTTATGTAAGATCGCTATTAATTGTAAGTTTAGAATTCCATATTGGAGATTAATTATTTGAACTTGGGAATTGTTATGGAATTAGCAAATTCTGTTTTATTCCCCACTTTGCAATCTGAATAAATTCTCATTCATTTCTAATCAGATTTCATGAAAATTTAAATGAATCATTAACAACACTGATATTGTTACGATAAATTTAATCTAATTTCATGTATTTACAATTTAATATTGCAATAATAAAACAAACACAACATTTGATAAAAATAACTAATGAAATTGTTAAAAAAAATCTATTTGGGGAATATTAATTTTAAATCATAAAATGTCAAATTTTGACTATAAAAAATGCGATTGAAAAAGTAAATTAATTTATTAGAATTGTTTGTGTTAAATGTTATAAATAACTTATTATTGTATTATTGTAAATTATTATTTTATGTTGTTTTCATGTGTGATTTTTTAATGAAATCCTTACTTGTTCATTAATTATTAGTTTAGAAAAATTTCTTAAACAAATTATTAATTTGTTTTAATAATACTGCACTGAAAAAAAACATCGATGCAGCTATTTTAACATTACAAGCGTTTACATCAAAATAATTAAAATATGATTATGTACTGTGTCGTGCATTTTTAAACTTTTATTTAACAATTAACACAAATATTTTTTTTGAAAAAATAAAATTTTTTGTTATTAAATTGATGATTTTGTTGTTATTTCTTTGTTATTTAGCGATATGTATTTGTATGTTGTCATTAAAATTAAGAAAATAAAATATTATGCAACTTCAATTACTGGACAGACAAAGAAAACAAATTAAAAATTATACTAATAGAACATGTACAATAAAATATATGTTAACATTACCAAAAGTGAAATAAGATTCCACATGTAGTTATGAATCTATCATTATAGCTAATTATAACTAGCAGTCTCTGAAGGCAATATGATTGATCTGACACTTTTATATATATTTTTACAAAGTTTTCACATAAAACTAGACGATAAGTTTTAAATTTTAATTTAAGTATTTACACATGAGTTGTTATTTTCCGTTACTTAATAAATCAAGGTACAGCTTCTGAATTGAATAACTGCACTTTAAATAATAAATGCTTAAGTGAATATTAACATGTGAGTGAAGAAGAATAAGTGTCAAATTTCCAAATCAAAATTAAATAATAAAGTTTAAAAAATGATATTTTTTATTATTAAAATTTGAAAAAAGTAAAATAAAGTAAATTTGAATACGGCCTGTGTCATTAATTCATATCAAAAACGGCTTTTTGCTGCAGTTGAGTTTGAGACCCATACTTCAAATTTTAATATCTAACCATCTTTATTAATATACTTAACTTTATTTAGTAACATTATATTTTACTATTTTACTGCCAAAAACGCAATCATGACTTTTTTGAAAAGGAACAATAAAAAATATAATATTAATATAATAACATATAATGTTAACAGATAAAGTTCCAACACTTTACTATTGAATTCAGAAAGTAGGTCTTTCCGGTGTTATATATCATTTAAGTCCATAGTAAATGTTAATTCAAACTAGTCTACAATAAATGAATTTAATTTATACAGGTGTCGGAGGTACAAATCTGATATAAGAAAATTTTTTGATTTTTGATCATTTTATTTTATTGTTAAGGTAACCCGAATAAGAAGTGGTTGATCAGTTTGTAACTTTGAGATTAACATGAATTGATTCCTTTAAAAATTTTATAATTAAAATTTAGTGACTTTAAGTGACTTTATATTTAGTGATTTTATAATTAAAATTTCTATAATAATTCTAGATTTACAAACATTTAAGTATACTTAATTATTAGTCTGTATTTTAATTATTTTATTTAATTCAAATTAATTCAAATATATTTAGAAAATGAAAAATATAAGAAAAAATATATTTGTCACTGAATGCAAAATATCCTGATTACACTACTGTTTCTGATGTACAAATGTTTATTTTTTTTAGATGGATTAACATTTCCTCAATGGTCTTATCAGAATTTATTTAAACATTCCATTTATGAATTGTAATTTTATTAATTAATATGTACAACTAATGAAGACAATGCAAACATGAATAAAATTTTAATTAGAAAGAAATATCCAATGTAAACTTTGTTTCTCTAACATTTTGAATATTTTTTTAAATGCAAAAAAAATAGATTTTTATAAATCACACTAAAAATAGTAAATAAAAATTAATTCATTATTTTCTTCGATCTATTTTCCAGGAAATATTTTAATATTATCTTAAACTCGTAATGATTTAAAGACAAATAATTGGATTATTTAAATTTATTATTAAATTTTCTTTCTCATAAATATCAATATTTTCTAATATTAAGACTTTAAATTCAAAAATATTTATTTCAAAAAAAATCTGTTTTAAACTCTAATATTCTAAATATTAAATAACTGTGAAAATTTAAAAACGATAATTTTAAAAATCAAACAATTTTATCAATCAAACATATTGCAATGTTTAATTGTCTATTGCATTGTAGGACTGAAAAAGTGGAATTCAGATGTTCTACATGCGAATCTTTCAATCAATCTTTCAAATTATATCTCACTAAAACATGTTGAGGAATACCTAAATAACAATTTATAAATAAATAAATAAAATTACCTAGGGGGAAGATCGCCATGACAAACGGGACGATCTATTAGAACTCAGAAAAGAAAACGGAAGTAAAAAGAAATTAAAAATCAGAAAGATAAAGGAAATAAAAGGAATCAAACAGGAAAATAAAAACCAAGGTCAGTACTAATTAATTAATACAAAAAGGAATTTTGAAATCGGGGAGAAAGAAAAACAACAATATCCTTATCTCGACAGCTTGCCAGTGATAACAGAATTAATGGAGAAGGCGATCAAACAAAAAAGGAAAGAGGGAAAATAACCTGACAGCTGTCAGAGATAAAAATGGGACAGTCGGGGAAAGCAGGAGAAAGAAAATGGAAAAACACTTGATTATCTAGAGTGCCACAAGAGAAGCAAACTATATAAGAGGGAACAAATTCAGAAAAAGGGTGACGCGAAATTGAGAAAATTTGGAAGACGATTTGAGAGACAGAATTAGAGACAAGAAGTGAAGCGAGTTCGAGAGACAATTTGTGAGACAATTTGAGAAATACGTATAGATATAAATTGAGACATAAAAGTATTGGAAAAAATTAGACAACGTCGGACGAAACGTTGTTGGAGAAACGATTGCGAAAAAGAATTGTAAAGAAAATAATTGTGAATAAAACGTATTGAAGAAGATTTGAATCAAAGAATTTGTTGAAAAATTAAACGAAAAGAAGCTACTTAATTATTTGAATAAACTTGTAAAGAAGGTCAAAGAAAACAATCAACTCAAATCCCAGTTGATAAACCAATCAGTAATTTGTGATCTTTTAATCCGGTGTTATACACAAGTTCTATTCCTCACCGAGTGTTGTAATAAGCATTGTATAGTCACCAAGCAGAGTGTTGAATTTATTGTCAGTGTAAAGAGAAAGTTTATTTGTGATTATCAATAAAGATTTCTGTTGTCAAGTGTTATTTGTGAATCGGTTAAAGACACGCTTGGAGTCAGAGTAACATTTAAATTTATCACCAACACAATAACCCAACAAACACAAAAGATAAAAGTGTGTAATTGCAAGTGTTTGAAAGTCAGTAAATTCCAGAAATAAGCAAAATGTATTCAACCAAACTACTTCAAATTAAGTAAAATCAGATTCAATACCATTCTTCAATATGAAAAACCATTAAAATTTAAAAATGTCGGTATTTAAAATCTTACACCATAAATTTCAAAAATATTTTATATTTAGTTGTTACCATATATTCAGAAAGTATAAATCTTCACTGGTTATACCAGTGTAATTATTGTGGCGTTATAAAAAATATTTTATGGATATTTATCTGCATCACTCTGTAATTATGGGTTTTTGATTTAACAAATAGGCTAATGCAATTTATTAACTTTATTGTCGGTTATGGAACTATAAATTCATAATTTGTAAATAAATAAGATTTTATTTATCTAAGTTTTACTAAATATTTACTTTTGGAAGAAACATTAGGTCGAAAGCCTAATAATTTGTTAAACATCGAAGTTTTATTCGATTTAGTAATTTTTAAAAATTTTAGTAACTAAGTTATTATTGATGTTATTATTATTATTATTATTATTATCATTATTATTATTATTATTATTATTATTATTATTATTATTATTATTATTATTATTATTATTATTATTATTATTATTATTATTATTATTATTATTATTATTATTATTATTATTATTATTATTATTATTATTATTATTATTATTTTATTAAGAACATTTATAAATAAATTTAATTGTGAAAATATAATTTTGTCTAAAATAAAAAAAATTTATTTAATTTTATTAGAAAATATAATTGATTTTGTCATATTTTTAAACTAATTGAACAATTAAAAGTATTAAAATATCTAATTTCCGTTGCAGAAATCTATAGGTAATTTGAGAAAATGTTTCCTATGCTACATTGAAAAGAAATAAGTATTTAGACAATCACATCTACATAATCTGTAAAATTTGGGATTTTAGTTGATATATTTTTGAAATATAAATCAACTAAACCTAATTGATAACTAGTTTTTAGAAACCTAATTTCTTGAAATTGAAGAAATATAATAAATTTATTGTTTTGTTTACCATTGATCAGTATTTTTGTTCATTTTAAATTCATTATGACTGTTATTGATTTTTCCTATTTAACACACATTTTCGGCACTGCCTTTCTCATACGTTATTAATAATAACATAAAAAATTATTATAATAAATTTTTCTTTTGACGTTGACAAAAGTTTTTCAAAATAAGCATTTTATTTAGAAATTAATTCTTCAAACAATTACAAATAGTCTGTCAATCAAGAATAAATTTTCAAATAACATGCACAGTTCAATTATAAATTGCCAAATTCACTGATTTCTTCAACACAATAAACCAGTCGAAAATAAATTATGAAATTTCTGTTAAAAATTCGCATTATGTAATATTATTTAATTATAGTTACTAATTATTATTAATAAAGATTTTGATTTTCACCAAGGATTGAAAATTAATTTTTAAATTTATAGTATTGATCAACAAATATTTAAAAAAGAACATAAATTTTTTTTTTTTAAAAAAAAATATTGATTTATTGCCATATTTAGAAGATTTTTGTAATAATTGAGACGCTTATTTGCCAAATCGATTATCTTTACAAAAGAAGTGTCGAGAAAATTGTTAAATTTTTTATAAATTGTTTTCTAAAATTGTTTTTAACATTTATATTCAAATATAAATCTAGTGGCATTAAGACGATTTATTAAAGAAGTGTATTTAAATATATAAAATGTTAAGCATCAATCGAGTCAGTGGGCACTAAAAATTTAAAACCATTCAAAAAGTGGAGTTAATCGCTTTGGCCTGTGAATAGCTCAATTAATAATAAAAAAAAGTAATAAAGGTAAAGAGTATATATTGGTTAATTGAAAATGATTTGTGATTTTACAAGAATTCATTATTTACACATATATTAACCTGATAATTTCTTGATTTAATATTTCCACTAAACTTTCATCTAAATAATTCGATTGTTTCTCAACGAAGTCACACTTGTTGAAGCCACATGTCAAGTGAAGATGCTCGTTTCCATTTAAGGTAAAAAAAATCAGTAGTTTCAGCAGCTTCACTGCAAATAAAAAATCAACCATAAAAACATGATTTTTGAAACTCTCTCTATATTTCAGTCGCTTAATTTCAACATATTTTAGATATAATTACGGTATCTCTTTAATCTGAAGTTAGTCAATAGATAAGAATTTATATTAAAATAAGAAAATAACACTAGATTTGACATCAATATTTTTTTAATTAACCCACTTTCCGTGATCGGATTGATCTTAAATTTTGATAGCATGCAGTGTTCTCGACAACAAATCTACTTGCCAAATTTCAGGTCAATCCGATCACGGAAAGTAGGTTAGTTTAGCCTCACATAAATTGCATGGGACATACAAACATGCAACATCAGCGAAGTTAATATAGAGTATAAATGAGGTATCAGTTGCGACAACAGTAACTGTTCGGCATGCAATGAACGTTAAACAATAGGTTGAGGGGTAGAATCACTCTCCATAAACAAAAGTTTTGTTTTTTGACAAAATTATTTAACGAAAAATGCTCCTCATCACTGAAGATGACTTTCTTTGAAAATCAGGATTGGCACCAAGGAAACAATAGTTTGTCTTTAAGAAACTATTTTCAATCAAAAATACTCTTGAAATTATATAAAACGTAATCAATGACCTTTTTTCAAACCTTCCGCGTTTAACCACAGGTTCTTCGGATTGACAATCCATTTTACCAAAATATTTTGAATCATTGTTACGTTTTACACGTTACTGTTATTTTAAAAACAACTATAATCATTGGACTAAAGTTAAAGGTTGGATATCAAATATACCTTTAATAGGCTTCTCTAATATCATTTTGATACTAGATTGATTAACCATTTACTTTTATCAAATTTATATTCTCATTTAAACAAATAATCATTTATTAAATTGTGAATATTAATTTTTAAGGAATTTTTTCAATATTTAAAAAATATTTTGGTGTTTTCAAAGAAATTATTGATCATAAAAATTGTTTGTAAAACTTAAATTAGATTGAAGATGTCTCTCTCACTCTATCTTTTTCCCTATCTGTTTCTCGATTGATCTTGTTATACTGACGGCATAATATTCTAATAATAATTGAAATTTCTCGTTTCGTTTACGATTCAGCAAGTTTTGTTTACTTTTTCCGCCGATACAATCAAGTTTATTTACCAAAGATTTTTCACCATACGTTTTTAGAAGGAAAATTACCACTTCAATCTCCACCCAGAAGCCATTTTCTTCTGAGCAAACAAAGTAAGATTGCAAATGAATTCTAATTTAAATATTGACAATTCCTCATTTTGTTTCACAAAACCACATTTAATAATTATCCTAACTTGCTGATATCAATATGTTATGTTGATGATAATTTTATATTAAAAGATTTCTCTGCCAATGATTTTTTCATATATTTCAACAAAAATAAAAGGTATATTTTTGCTGATTTTCATGCAAATTTAATTGTATTTTATAGTTGTGTATATAAAGCACAATTTCTATTCGATTTCTTTTCCATACATTACTTTTTGAATTAATAATTTAAATAATAATAACAATAATAATAATAATAATAATAATAATAATATAATAATAATAATAATAATAATAATAATAATAATAAAACAATAAAATGATAATTTAAGCCTTTTGCTGCAAATAATGTATTTAATGAAAGAATTTTCGACTATAAGATAGTCCTCGTCAATCTCCTCAAATTGTTTCAATAGCCCGATGATAGATTCGACGTGTAGCAATTGCTTTTTTTCAGCATATTGACTTTTGACTTGAGTTGATTTTAAGAAATTTATATAATGTGACCAAATAGGAAGACTTTAAATCTAAACCCGTTTTATCTACTGCATAATCATAAGCTTAAGCCATTCTTTTATTGAAACTAGGAGTTTTGTTATCTTTATGTTTTATATGAGACAAATAAAATTTCACAACATGATCCCATCGAATATTCTCCTCGTCATTAGTCTCTAACGGCATAGCATATAATATATCATATCCTGGTAAATATTGATTGAGCACTGTTCTCCTCATCATCAAATTCAAAATAAGTACCCATGTTGACATATTATCTCCAAATTAAAAATTAAAACAAGAATATCAATAATTTCCAAAATTTTTATTCCAGAAGAAGCATTTCATAATTCGAATCCTGATAATTTTACAATCATGTGCACACAGACGCGAGGTAACAGATTAATAACAACGCGCACACAGGCGCGACAAAGCCGAAATAATAATAACAAGGACACATCCGCGAGCCCGAAATGATATAGTCCAGTCAGATGAAGAAGTCCCCATCTGACTGGTCGAAACAATAATAATATTATATTTTTTAAAAAGCTTGACTATGAATCGATAAATATATCGATGTTTTTTTTATATTCACGAATTTTTGGCTGTGCCTTTTACAAGTGATATTCATAGTCAAGCTTTTTAATAAATACAATGTCAATTGAAAAGAAATTAGTGGTGAAAATTGAAAAAATTCTTATAATACAATTATACTATTAATAATAATAATAATAATAAATCTCTTTGATTGTTGAATTATTTATAAAAATATAATTCATATAAATAAGTAAGGCAAAATATTTCCGCCTGAAATAGGCGGTGTTCACTTCAGAAGGTAAATATTTTCAATTATTATAAAACGTGCACAAGCTAATTCTGAATATATTTAATAATTTCAACAAATAATGACATGCTTATTTTTTTATTTTTTTTATTATTGACAACTAAGTTTATCCCCTTACAGGACCCGGTTTACCCAATCCCGATTATTTTTGGAAAAAGCGTCATACAGATTGGTATGCAAATGGCACCAATTTTTTAAGTATATCAAATCTGCAATTCGAACATTCAGGTATTTACTGTTGTAAATTATTCAATACGCTCGGTTCGTCTGATGAATGCTGTTATGCTTTGAATATTGAAGGTGAATAAAGTGAATTTTCTTTCAAAATGATAGAACAAGAAAATTTTTTTAGGAAAACCCATAATAAGAAAATCAGCTTTATCGTCTGTTACGGATGTTTTAGCGAGAATTGGACATTCATTTAATATTGTATGCCTTTTACAAGCACAGCCTCATCCTACTATTAATTGGTACAACAATGACGAGTTGTTGGAAAATAATAGCAATTCAACTCGATTCAATGTGGAAAACAAATCAGCGAATAATTCGCTAATCACGAGTATCTTATACGTCAATGAACCGAGTTTGAACGAAAATGAAAAGTATCGATGTACTGCTGAAAACAAATACGGCACTATTTTCAAAGAATATTTCGTGAAAGTGATTTGTGAGTGACTACAATTTTCTTATAAAATTTACATTCCTTTAGATTCCCCAAGAATTCTTTCAAATGTCTTTATTAAAGCTGCTAATATCTCCGGTTTTTCCTCTGATAAACAGTCTGTAAATCTAAATTGCACTGTAACGGCAAGTCCAGTCATTCAAATTGTATGGATTAGGAAATTGCACAATTTCAATGAAAAAATCATTGAGAATGACACAGATAAATATTTGATTAAAGAAAGAAATTTAGTAGGAATTATTGGAATAGAGAGTCTATTATTTATAAAAAATTTCCAAACCGATGATTATGGAGCATATATTTGTTATGCTAATAATTCCGAGGGTCACATTGCAAATGATTTTATTATTAGAAAATTTGGTAATTTATTTTTATATTGAATTTACATTTGTATTTACTTTCTTCCAGCTATTCCAGATCCAGCTCATAATTTAGTAATTGAAAGTAGAACTTGTTGTAGCTTAACATTAAAATGGAATGCTGGATTTGATGGAGGATATCAGCAATTTTTCACAGTTTCTTATACAACTAACATGCAGAAACATCCTTTACAAGTACGCACAACCCACTCGAATATTACATTAATAAGTATAAGTAGTTTGAAAAGAAATTTTACGTTAATGTTTATTTATCATTAATAGATTTGCTGCCAGAAGTTTTATACATTGTAAATATTTCATCGTCCAATCAAATCGGAACTAGCACTTTAGTGCGATCCATTGAAACTAGAACAACGGGTGAATTTAATTTATTTTGATTGGTTCACTGAGCACCTCCATTCGCTTTCCATTGTTTGCTATCTTAAAATTTCATTCAGTATATTAAAACAAATTATAAAAATTTTAAGATTTAGAAAAAGAAATAAATCAGGAAAGTTTTAAAAACATCTCAACATTGATCTTCTAACTATTATTTTATGCAGTTGTCTTCACTTAAAACTGATCTGAAGACATTAAATAATTTTAATTAGACCATAGCGGTTTCCATGGGTCATGAATATTCTTTGTAACAAATCTATGTTGGAAATGTTTAATGTGTTTGAGAACCAACCGGCAAGTAAAATCTGTTGCTAAAACTAGTCTTCACTAATTTTTCTTTCCGAATTCTAGATTGCCGATAGAAGGTTTTTTTCTCTTTATAATTATTATGAAAAATTGTTAAAGAATTAAGTATTAACGTTTGAAATTCTTTCATTACCTCATATTCGCATAACTTCTCTTGCTTTACAATAAATTGGCGACACTCTCGAAAGATCAGCAAAACTTTGTATCTTTATCCGGTAGATTTTATCTTAAGAGAAACAAGCCAGCGTCCCACTTACCTCATTGACCAGAATAAACGAGATGAGGCGTTTAGTCTTCATTGCGTATCTTATGAGATAGTCTTATTAACAGTTCTAATTTTCAAGCCATCTTCAGACACTAACTCAAAAACCGTAAGTTCATCCGACTTTCCTCTCCATAGTTTTTAGAAAGCTGAGTTTTCACCTCATCGCTGAACAATACGAGCATAAGATTTGCATAAAAGAGACAAAATAAAACCATAAAAATTAACTTAAAAATATAAATCTAATATAAACTTAATATACACATGTTTAATAAATAATGCATAAAATAATCAGAAATCTTGTGGCAACAATTTCACAAAATCCAACTGAAGGGGTTCGGTTTAATAAGACAAAATAGAAAACAATATGGAGCGATCAGAGTTTTTAGACTGTTTATCAGCGTTTTTGTGGGCGTTTGGATAAATTTAGTGTGGTTGTATGTTCATGTTCTTCTATGCATTAATTCAATATAAAAACTCAGTAAAAATTATTGAAATAGTAATAATAGTGGTTAATGATATGCATTAACCTAATATATAATCTTGAGAATACAACAAAAGGTTCATCGAGGTTCATAACGACAATCAGGACCTCACTCAGTATTCAATGTGATGTTGACATTTTAATTGTGTTAGTAAGCTGATGAGAAAATAATAATTTTTTCAAAAATAAATAAAACATAAGCATATAAAATGCTAAGGACCGCAACAGCCCAGGACTTGAGTGTCAATTAATAGTTTATATTCCATTCCAAATCTGTTATAAAAAGCAACTCCTAAATAGAAGTTTATTTTGGACAATATGAAAATATTGTAGATTAATAAAGTTAAGAAACTAAGATAAATTTATTGTAATATGGAAATTTTTAAACTTTATAACTTTCATATAAAATTGAGCATGAGAAAATGAATAATTAATATTTGTCATTAAATAACTGATTAAATATAATATGGAAGGCATCAATTGCTACAATGAACTTAAGAGTCTAGTTTACATGGTTATTTATTTACTTTAGAAAGCAAAATAATATTTATTTTTAATCTAAGGGATGAATAATGAAAATAGGAAAAAATTAAACATTGTTATTGATATTATTATTATTATTATTATTATTATTATTATTATTATTATTATTATTATTATTATTATTATTATTATTATTATTATAAACAGTACAAGCTTTGTGATACCCAGTGATAATCCCAATAGTAGACTAGTTTCGAGCTTTTGGCTCTCATCAGTACTATGCAGGAGACGCGAAGATTTCTCTTCGCGCCAGGTAAGTATACAATATTGCTGATTCAACTCTATTGCATACTTTCCCCGGTACACTGGAAATCACATCACTTCCAAATTAGCTTGGTCACAGAAAAAATCTGTAAACTTGTAAACATGGCGTATGAAAAATCATAATCACCTTTGCGGACTAAAAATTAGTCGATACACAGAAGTAGTGTTATAAGTACTCAACCCCAGCACACCTACCCACCTTTTAACCTCTATTTCTCATATTTTCCTCTATTTAGGCACTATATTTTTGACTTTTGTTCATTCTAAAAACCTCCCACCTTTTAACCTCTATTTCTCATATTTTCCTCCATTTTGACACTATATTTTGACTTTTGTTCATTCCAAAAAATCTAAAGAATAAAAACCACAAAAACAAGAAGAAAAAAGCTAGGAAATGATGAAATTATAGTACAATATATGGGGAAAAGGTGCGCAGGGGTGAGTACTTATAACACTACTATAGATGGCTTGATGTTATAAGGATTTAATGCTATAAGGATTTAATCCAACTAAAGTCGCGCAGACAGACATGTTGCTATGGTTACCTGTTGCCATGGTTACCTACACTATATTTGGGGAAAATAAAAAATAAAAAATAAAAATTTGAAATTTGAAAAATAAAAACCGGGTATCCAACCAAAAAAAATTTTTTAAAAATGAATCACTGTGAAGTTTGTAATAAAACTTTTAAAACTAAAAGCGCATTAACTTCTCACAAGAAGTCAAAAGACCATTTAATAAAAGCTGGTAGGTTAGATGACACCGAATTCCAAAACCTGTTCTAAATGTAAGGTTAGATATTTATTTCTGGATATAAGAAACATTTTAAAAACTGTATTGGAGTTCCTAAAATTAGAGAAATATTTGAATGCCCCACATGTGGAAAAAAAAATGAAGATAAAATCTTTTTACTTAAGACATGTAGAAGAATGTTGTCCCAAGTAGACTCTGATTCAAATTCAATGACTGAAAAAGCTGAAAAATTAGAGTTTAATTGGGATGGCTTCAATTACGTCGATGTAATTGCAGAAGTAAAAAACGGACCCGCATCAATCACACAATATGTAAGAGGAAATAAAGTAAGAATATTATCATCAATGGATAATGCTATAGAAAAATTTGGTAGATCAAGATTTAATGTTATTAAAATGAAAAAATCAGTAATTGCAAGATATTGGAGAGGAGAGGATTCAAACACTCAACCTCTAGATGTAAGAATTGAAACCTCTTATAAACATTTATTTTCTACAAAAGGAGGAAATAAACTTATTAATGATACAGCTAAAGAATTGGAAAAAGCAATGGAACAGGTGGAACAAGAACTGGAGAATCTAATTTAGTATCCACTCTTTTCTATCTATGGAAATTGAATATTGGAGAGCAGCACCACCAAATCCTAAATCTTATATTCGTACACCATTCGAGTCCAACTATGTTGTAAATGTAAAGAATGCTGATAAGAAATGTTTTCAATGGTCAATCCTAGCACATTTACACCCTCAAGCAAGGAATCCAGATAGAGTTTCAAAATATAAAGAATACGAAAATGAATTAATTATCCAAAAGATTTTAAACAATCCAATGAAAATTGAAGACATTTCAGAATTTGAAAAATTAAACAATCTTAAAATTAATGTTTATCAATTCATTCCAACTAAAATTTCAAAAACTAGAAAAAATAAAAACTATAAACAGATTATTCCTATTTATATCTCCAACATGACCCTCTCTAACATGACCCCAGAAGATGAAAATAGAGAAATAAATCTTTTAATATTACAAGAAGATATGCCAGAAGAAGATTTTGATGATGATGAAGGGGAATATGGAGAAGATGTTCAAACCATTCATCCGAGGAGAGAAGACATGGGAGAAGACATGGGAGAAGGACAAGCAAGCATAGAGAAAAAACTTCATTATATTCTAATAAAAAATTTTCAAAATTTATGAGTGGAAACACTTTCATTCGTGGAGGGGACATGTTGTAAAAGATGTCTATATCATTCAAGTTCAAACTTGCTGCTATTAAACATGAGAGACTCTGTTGTATGAATCAACCTGCTTTAATAAAATGCCATTGAAGAAAAATGCTAATATGAGATTTAAAAATTATTCCAAATTATTAGAAACATTAGGAGTAGTTTATTGTGATTTTGAAGCTATAAACATAAAACAAAGGCGTGTAAAGACAAACACTGTAAAATTAACAAAACAATTAGCTTCTGCATATAAATTATTTTTTAAAAGTAATTATCCTGAACTCATAGAATCTAGAGAATATGTATTTAGAGGAAATTCAGAAGAAGAAACTCTAGATCATTTTGTTAAAGATATAAATAATCTAGAACATGAACTGTTTAATATATTAAAAACAAACTTTCCTATAGATTTTTCTGAAGAACAGGAGGAAGAGTTTCGAAATGCAACACACTGTTGGATGTGTAAACAACAGTTTGAGGAATCAGTTCCAGAATTGAATACTCATGAGGAATCAGTTCCAGAATTGAATACTCATGAGGAATTAAGATCTTTGAATGAGAATTCAATTACAGAAGAGGATATAGATGAAGAAGAAACACGATTACTTAATATAGAGTTAAATAATATAGAGTTAAATAATATAGAGTTAAATAAAGTTCCTGATCATGATCATTTTAAAAGAGAAAATAATTATAGAGGAGCAGCTCATAAAAAGTGTAATGTAAATTGTAGAAAACCTAAATTTATTCCAGTCATATTCCATAATCTTTTTGGTTATGATATCCATCTGTTTATAAAACATTTAGCAGCAAATGCTAAAAACTCTTTCAAAGTTATCGGCTTAACAAAGGAAAAATATAAATGTGTTCAATATGGATGCTTCAAATTTTTGGACTCGCTAAACTTTCTTGGCATGTCTCTAGATGGGATAGCTAAAAACATGAATTCTGAGGACTTTAAATATACAAAAGAATATCTGAAGAAAAATAATATTCCATTAGAGGAGTATAATACATGCTTAGCAAAAGGTGTCTATCCATATGATTACATAGATTCATTTGAGAAATATAATGAAACAGAATTGCCTCCTCAAGAAGATTTCTTTTCAATACTTCAACACTCTGGTATTTCAGATCAAGAATATCAGAGAGCAAATAAAATGTGGAATCTTTTTAACTGTAAAAACCTAGGAGAATACACAGATGTATATTTATCCTTGGATGTTTATATCCTAGCTGATTGTTTCGAGACATTTTCAAAAGCTTTTGAATTAAAACCTTATAATTATATAACTGCTCCCTCTCTAGCTTGGGATATATTATTATATACTATATGGACTGATGAAGCGGAAACAAGGGAGGGCACAAGGGATAAAATTATTGAACTATTAGTTGATCTTGACATGTTTAATTTATATAAACATAATATCCGAGGAGGTATTTCTACAGTTCAAGGAAATAGAGAAATAAATGCAAATAATTTTACAATCTTTTTCCCTAAATTCTTTAAAGATCCTGATGCTTTATATATGGATATAACTGATCCAGATGATCTCAAGGAAATAATGGAAGGTATTTCTAATCCTTCTGAAATAATGTATATAGATGCAACAGCTTTATACGCAGGAGTAATGACTCAATACCTTCCAATTGGTAAGTTCACCTGGGTGAATACAACTGAGGAATTAATACAAGAAATTTTAAAAACACCAAAGGACTCAGACTATGGATATATTATAGAATGTGATCTTGAATATCCTGATGAAATAAAATCAAGAACTAGGTACTTTCCATTTGCTCCTATAAGAAGAAAGATCTCCATCGATGAACTTTCAGATTGGCAGATCGCCCAGGTGGATAGAAATCCATGTGTAAAACTTTTATGTGATCAAACTGATAAAACCTATTATCTTTGTCATTATCGCTTACTCCAGTTTTATCTATCACATGGAATGGTTTTAAAAAAGGTACACAATATTATTAAATTCAGACAAGCTCCTTTTATGAAAAAATTCATCGAGGGAAACATCACAAAGAGAAATGCAGCAAAGAGAGCTGGAAATGCATTTCTCGATATGATTTATAAACTTTTAAACAATGCAGTCTTTGGAAAGACCATGGAGAATATTGATAANCTTTCATCTGAAATAAATATAATTTAGAGATTCCTAATTCAATGGATAAACAAACTTCACGATATAAACTTTTCTTTTTAGAAGTATAAGATAATGAAACTATTTCAGTCAAGAAAGAATCAGCTACAGAAATACTTCCAAGTATTACAGGTGCTATTGTTAAAACTGGTAAAGCTATAGGCAAAATGATTGTAAGGATTGCAGATGTAAATCCTAAAGAATAACCAATAATTTTTAAAACCGTATTCCCTTTATTCCATCTTTTTTTTAACCTTTTTATAATGCTTTAATAAATCTTTTAAATGAAGACTTTCTGATTTGAATTCTTTTACTCTCATGACTTCAAGTTCAGAGGGAGAAGAGGGCATAGGAGTCGAGGGTGTAAGGGCTGAGGCCTTGGAACCTTTGTAACCTTCAGAATAATATCCTGATGATAATTCTGGATAAATATTTTCTTCTCTTACTTCTACCCTGTCCATTTTAATAATTAAAAAAATAAGATTTTATTATCTGGCACCAATACTCGGATATCAAAAGAAACTCTTGTTGAGAGAATATCTTTATACAATTCCATCAATGCTTTACGAACTTCATTAGCATCAACCTTTTTTTCATAAAATATTAAATCTATATATTGTACAAGTGAACTAGAAAAATGAATATTCTTACTTTTAACTTTATGTGTTTTATGTGAATGAGTATTAACATACCAATGTCCATGTGCTAAATCATAACCTGCCATTATAACATCACCCTTTTCAAGCTTACTATTATAATCACATTTCACAAACCATTTCATTCTTTCATTATCATCATCAAATAAAAGGAAATAAGGATCAATAATCTTTACAATCATAAAAACACTCCAGGATTTACCAGCCGTTGTTATTAAACTTGGTTCTATAAAATGTTTATATGTATCGGGAAGTAGTGTTTTATTCTGAGGTAATTCAGCAGCTCTTTTTCTAATACTATGTGTGGTGTTAATATGTGTTCCATGAGACTCTAAATTTGAAATTCTTTTATTAAATGATGTAATCATCTCATTTATTATGTTATATATTGTATTAAATTTAGTATTCATAATTTGTTTATCTTTAGAATTTAATATCATAGTATTTAACTTTACAACTTGTTCAGTTAACAGACTTTGTAACTTGTCAAATTTATCATTAAA
Source organism: Schmidtea polychroa (assembly GCA_959609185.1). NCBI lineage: Eukaryota > Metazoa > Platyhelminthes > Tricladida > Dugesiidae > Schmidtea > Schmidtea polychroa. The sequence goes on along the minus strand of CAUHTR010007533.1, from coordinate 21,981 downwards.
TCGTTGTTCGATATTATTAAGCTTTGTTGTTAATGAACTTTCAATTCTTGTTGTTGTTAAATCAGTATAATTTTTAACACCATCAACATAATTTTTATTAACTGCATCAGCTTCATCAGTTGGAAAAGATAATTCTTTTATCTTGTGTCCATTTAAAATTAAATCACCCTTCATTGAATCACCTCTTTCATTAATATATTTATTTTCTGTAAGAGATATAACATCTTCATCTTTTAATCCTTCATCATATAATCCATATTTATTCATTTTTATAGTACAAGTTTAATAAAATATAAGAATTTAATGTTATAAGAATTTAATGTTATAAGAATTTAATGTTATAAGAATTTAAACCTGTTTCAAATGTAAACACATTGAAATCTTTTCTCCATTAAAATTAATTAATTCCCCATTTTCATCAACAATTCTAAAACTAATATCCATTATATTTTTTCTGCATAAAGGTAAATAATTTGGGGGATTCATTCTTTCAATTATTTTATATCCAACTCGTACAGTATTAGAAGGAAAGGAATATAAAATATTTGCATGTTTACCATTATTATATGATCCCATTATACAATCACATTCAATATTTATAGAATTTGTATTTGTTATTTGTATGATATTTTTAGATATAATAGTTACAGGAGTATTCACAGGTAAATTATTATAATCATGTGCTCCGAATTCAAAACCTAAAAGACCATAAAAGAAATTAGAAGAAGGATACTTAATTATAACATTTTTTTTTAAAGTTAATATACATTTTGAAGTTTGTATATCTGCTTTTATTTTTACATCTCCATTTGTTTCCTTTGAAATTGCTTTAGCTAAATTTGTTATTTCATATGCTCCTGGTTGGATTATTATACTCTTCCATTCTTCACTCTTTTTAATAGATGAATCAAACCTCTTAATTATAAATTCATTATTGTTATCATTTATATTAAAAATAGTATTAAAACATGAAAACCACAAGAGTCCTAATTCATAATTTAAGTCTTGATCTAAATTTATTGAATCTTCAAAATTTATAGTAAAATCTGATTCCTTAGAGTTTATTAATAAACTTCTTGAATATTTATGTGACATTATGTTTGCCATTTTTTTAAAATAATCCTCTTGCTTGTGCTCCATTTTCATAGAAGCAATTTCATAAAAGAGATTTCATAAAAGAGATTTCATAAAAGAGATTTCATAAAAGGGATTTTAAATCATTATAAACTTCTTGAATTATATCCTTAAACTCCCCTCCGTGACCCTCTCCTCCCTTATTCAATCGATATAAAACATATAAACACAACACTCCACATATTTTAGTATTCCAAGGTTGAATTTGTAAGGAATTAAAAGTATAATTTTCAAGATAGTCTTCAACTTCTTTAGTAGGTTTAATACCAAAAGAATCAAAGTATATGCTTGCCCCTCCCTTACTAGTTAAATCACCTATCCCTCCCTTACTAGTTAAATTCTTATAAATACAAACCCAATGAGATCCCTTTTCATCCGAGTCTTGATAATTGATTATTATATTGCTTGCATTCTTGATTTTATATAATTCATCATTCATTAATATTTTTATTTTTAAATTTAAATAATTTGCATGATCTTTTAAATCAAAATTTGTTTTTGTATTTATTCCAAATGTTTTTAAAAAATCTAATATAGAGGTCATTTATTATTATTATTTTATAACTTTGTATAACTTTGTATACTTGATAAATTTATCTTTTGAAATCATTCCTTGTTTTGACAATTGTTTAGAAATCCTTAAAATATCAGAATCTAAATTATTATGTCCTGCTTTCCTTGCAGACAAAAGTCTTCTTAATTCAATAAAAAGGTTTATAGGATCCTGCTTGTCCTCTGCTTCTCCTATGCCCTCTCCTTCTGCTCCCTCTGTGACAATATAACCCCTTTCATTTCTATTTAAATAATTCTTTAAATCTTGAATGTATTTTGATTTAGCACTAGCTTTTATTGATCTTATAAAATTTAAATATTTTTCAATTTCCAGAAGATATGTGGGACTTTGTCCATCTGAAGGATATCCACAAAGTAATCTATAAAAGTCATCTGTAAATTCAAAGTCTAGGTATTCATTATTATAAACATTTTGTGAATGAATATGAGGTTTATTTTCTGAAGTTGTATACAAAGTAAAGTTTTGTTTATTAATTGTTATTATTGTATATCCTTCAGCATTAATATTAAATGTGGGTTTAATTGAATCGCTTAAATCTTCATTAATTTTAGGATCAACTTTAAGAGGTTTTGTTTTTAAAAACATTTCTTCTTCTTTCACATCAGAGGTTCTTCTACGTTTTCTTTTATTTCTTTCTTTATCCTTTTCTTCTTTATCCTTTTTCCACTCTAATTCTTTTTGTTGTTTTTTATCGAATTCCAACTCTTTAGATTTTAAAACTTCTAACTCTTTTATGGCTTTAATTGTTGGTCCTTGTTGTTGTTGGATTACCTCATTTAATATTATAGATTCAGTATGTTGAGTTGTATCTTTTTTATTATATTTATCTTGTTCAGATTGTAATTTTTTTAAAAGCGCTAATCTTTCTTCATATACCATTTTAATGGTATCAAAAATCAATCATTTTGGGGATGGACTGTTGGAAGGATCCGTTGGAAAGGGTTTCAAATACAATCCCTCTCCATTTTTAGTTTTACAAATACATCCATTCTTTAAAGATTTACATATTTTTTTTAAATCATCTTTATCTTTTGAAGATAAAGATTTAGATGTAGAAATTTGATTTTTTAAAAAATCATTTAATCCTCTACCTTTATAAGGATCAAGATAGAGACCAGCGCCCTTGGAGGAACTCCCCTGATAAGGGTTAAGATAGAGACCCTTTCCTCCCTTCAGTTTCTCGATTTCAGCTTGAATTTTTTGTTTTTCTAATTCGGTTTTTTGAGCTTCTCTAGATTTTTGAACTGTATTTGCAATTCCTCCAGCTAATCCAGCAGCACCTGATAAACCAGCAATGATTGCAGGTATTAAAGTCAACAAGGGTAGAATTCCTCCCTCGTGTGCTTGTCCTCTCCCCTCTCCCTCCTTCATATGTTCTTTAACCCTTTCTTTTACATGTTTTCCAATAAAATATTTTTTACCAGATATTACTACTGATTTTTTCTTGTCTGAATTTATTAATTCTTGCAAAGATTCCTCTGTAGGATTCTTCTCTGTCATTTTATAATAAATAAAAATGGATACTTGGAAACCAATTTTAAATAGACACAAGAGTAAATTTAATAATAAAGTATTTCCTGATAATTTTAGGTGTTTAATCGTTGGATCTTCTGGATGTGGAAAGAATGTTCTTCTTTTGAGGATGTTGCTTGAAGAAGAGGGTCATGGAGGGGAGGGTCAGGGTCGAGGTTTTTTAGATTATAATAATTTAATCTTTTATTCTACAACAATAAATCAGCCGGAATTACAACTTTTAAAATGTGGATTTGAAAATCAATTGACTAAAAAAGCAATAATTGATATCTTTAAAAATCAAGCTGAATGTCCTGAAGAAGTTTTTCATCCTTGTGATATGGTCGATTGGTATAAGGAAAAGATTTTAGAATCGAATATTAATAATAAAAATGATTACATCTCTAATAATCCAATTCAAGTTTTATTCTCTAATAAACCTGAAGATGTTTTGCATTGTGATTTACTTCCTAAAGATAAAAAGAATCTAGTTATATTTGATGATGTTGTTAACATGAAAAATCAAGAGATTCAAAAGAGTTACTTTACACGAGGTAGACATAATAATTGTAATGTTATTTATATATCTCAAACATATTATGCTTTAGATAAAAACTCTATAAGAAATAATTCAAATTGTTTTATATTTTTTAAATTAGATCGCCGTGATAAGAATATGATTTATAATGATTTATTTTCAAATGTTGAACCTGATAAGAATATGTTTGATATGTTTGTTGATAATCATTGGAAAGAAAAATATAATTATATTTATTTGGATAGAGAAGAAGCTGAAATGTGGAAAAGTTTATTTTAGGGAGGGTATGAAGGGGTTTGTCGATTTAGAAATCTGTTTTCTGTAGTTCATTATTATAAAATCTACCTAATATTTTTTCATTATTTAAATCGATGATACCATATGTTATTGGAGTTGTATAATGTATTTTATTTATAATAAAAATTTCATTTGTCCATTTTGCTGTGAATCCTTTTTCAAATTTATTTTTATATTTAAATATTCTTACTCGGTCACCAATTTTAAATTTTGGTTTTATAGTAGTTAAATTCTTAGGGGTTGTATCATTTTCAATATTTACCACTTTAACTGTTTCAGGATTCAAGGAAGCATTTAAAGGTGTTGATTTTATAGAACTATGTACATCATTATTATATTCATTTACAATCTTTTGTAACAATTCATTGTTCCATTTTTGTTTTCCAATAGCAGTAAAATATTTCCACATTTTATTTTTTAATGTTCTATTTAATCTTTCAACTACAACTGCTTTTCCTTCGTTTTCTGTTGAATATAATTTAATATCATTTTCATTTAAAAAATTTGCAAAAACTTTGTTATAAAATTCTGTTCCTTTATCACACCATAAATATTTTGGAATTCTTTGATGCTGTTCAAATATATTTTCAAATGCTTCTGTAATAGAATATCCTGTTTTATTTTCTAAACACCTTGCAAAGGCAAATCTTGTATATAAATCTATTACAGTTAAAATTATTTTATATTTTTCAAGGTCTGATGATTTTGGCATAAAGACTAAATCAGCAGACCATGTTTGATCTTTTTCATGTACTTGAACTTTTAAATATTTTTTATTTTTTCTAAATTCATGGTGTAATTCGTTGGCATATTTTATTTGTGATTCTGTTGGGGTTTGTAAGGGTTTATTCTCAAAGAGTTGATTCTCAATCTCTGCTTGTTCGAGGGTGTGATTCTCAATAATCTTTTTATTAGCAACATCTTTTGCTTTTCTAGGGAAGGGGTGTCCAAGTCCTGCTCCTATGAAAATCTTACCTTTCATTGCTAATTTAACTAGAGCTCTTTGAATCTTTTCCTTGCTTGATGGATTTTGAATATTATTTAAATCATGTATTAAATTAACATCTGCAATGTGTCTATCTCTAAGATCTTCTGAGTTGTAAGCAATATCATGTTTTAAAGCTGCTTGATCAATTCTATTTATTGGTTCTTCTCCTTGTTTAGGATTATTATTTTCATCTAATCTAATATCTAATCTTGTTCCTGGTCCAGTATAGTTGTGACGGAATAAATGTCTTTCACCTGGATATTTTTCAGTAGTAAAAGGTTTCAAGATTCTGGATGTTGTTTTTGAAGATTGTAGGTCGCCCCCCTCGTGACCCTTTCCTTCATGCCACCCTTGATGTTTTTTAGTTTTAACATGACTTGCTTTGTGATGTCTTGTAACTTGACAATGACAAGTTTCACATGTCCAATATTTGCTTGTCTTCTCTCTCATTTTAAAAAGTTTTTTATGAAGAAGAATCTCTCCTAACATTTTCAATAATTGAAATCTTTCCACCATATAATTTCATTTCTATTTTCTTTTCTTCTAATATTAATGTATATACTTTAGCTTTAAAATCAGAATCCTTTGTTATATGAAGTGTAACATCAACATTATTTATAACTAATCTATCATCTTGATCTGATACATTTATACAAAATATAGAATATAAATTTTTGAAATCTTTTAAACTTAATTGCGGCTCAATTTTAAAATCTTGACATGTTTCAATATAATTCAGGTATGGAAATATGTTTTCATTATTTTTAATATCAAATTCCATTCTATTTATTGGATAATAAGAACTATTTAATTGAATTTGAATTGTTTTTAAATTATCAGCTCCAATCTTTTGAATAAATAGATTGTTGTTCTTTTGGAATGATGGATCTCCATCTTTGAATCCAATTAAGACATATCTTGGACGGTATGCTAAATTTGCTACCTTTATAGAATAAGTTGAGCCTTCTGTCATACTGAATTCACTACAGATTCGATTTAAATAATTTACATTTATAGATTTGTTGGAATTTAATCTTTCAAGGAGTTTGATTTCAGAATGTGGATTTAATGTCCATTCAGGTATATGCAATTCAAGTGTTGATAATTTTAATTTAGCTTTTGTATCTGCAGCTCCATAGAACAATCTTTTATCACCATCTAGTCTATTACAGATGAGTTCTATAAAAACATTATGGAGCACCCGGTTATAGTTTTGAAGGAATCCGAACAAGTGTTTTAATTCAAAATAACCTTCAAATTTTTTCAACTTATAAAGTTCAACTCTTTTAATATAACCAAGGTTTGCATCTATACCAACTATATCATAATCTCCTTTATTAACATCGGGAATCCAACCCGTTAATTCACCATATTCATTTTTATAATCTGAACTAGTTAGTATAAAATTTAACATTGTAGAATATATTCCTGGATGTAAGACAGTTTCAATTTCAGACGATCCTAGTTTTAATCTCATGCTTGAAATAAATTTGGAAAGAAATTATTTTCTAGGGTTATGTTTTTATCTGCTTCAATTTCTAATTCTACTTTATAATATAATTTTGCATTACAAATATCTATTGGGTTTGATGTTTGCAAGCTTTGAAAAACTATATCACCTCGGCGATTTAAGTTTGCAATAGATCCTGAAGTTGGGGAGATTTTTAAAATATCGATTTTTTTTATTTCATGAGTAAATTCTTTATTATAATCAAGATTTAATTTATTTTTTTCTTGAATTTTAAGATTTATATTATTCATTTTTTTATTGATAAATTTAAGTTCTTTCAATCTCTTTTATTTTCCCCAAATATAGTGTAGGTAACCATGGCAACAGGTAACCATAGCAACATGTCTGTCTGCGCGACTTTAGTTGGATTAAATCCTTATAGCATTAAATCCTTATAACATCAAGCCATCTATAGTAGTGTTATAAGTACTCACCCCTGCGCACCTTTTCCCCATATATTGTACTATAATTTCATCATTTCCTAGCTTTTTTCTTCTTGTTTTTGTGGTTTTTATTCTTTAGATTTTTTGGAATGAACAAAAGTCAAAATATAGTGTCAAAATGGAGGAAAATATGAGAAATAGAGGTTAAAAGGTGGGAGGTTTTAGAATGAACAAAAGTCAAAATATAGTGCCTAAATAGAGGAAAATATGAGAAATAGAGGTTAAAAGGTGGGTAGGTGTGCTGGGGTGAGTACTTATAACACTACTCACAGAAACTGTTTACAAGTGCATCCGATTACCTTTAGCATTTTTAACTTGTAAAGTAATGGTGTAAATATATTATTATTATTATTATTATTATTATTATTATTATTATTATTATTATTATTATTATTATTATTATTATTATTATTATTATTATTATTATTATTATTATTATTATTATTATTATTATTATTATTATTAGAACTTCCAATTGACAGAGATCAAATATTTTTTGTAAATAAAGATGAAAAAATGATAGAATTTAGTTTGCCTTCAAATATGAGTAGTTCAATATTTTGTTTCACAATTGAAAATATGGATACTCAAAAAGATTTAGTTGGAGATTGGACATTGTTAGGAAAGTGTATAAAAAATAAAATTCGAAAAATTCGAATAGAAAATCCAAATGATCGTTTTAGAGTAAAAATATGTTTGATTAATCTACCAGATGTATGCTCGACTTATTTTAACCAACGAACTGGTAAAGATGATTGAAAGATATAAAAACCTTTTGATTTATTTATTATTACTGTTAGAAAACAATCCAGCGGATGCATTTGTATCAACAAAATTAATAGGGACCGTCGCGGCTATTTGTACAGCCTTAGTTATTGTTTTGGCTATCCTCCTATTTTTCATATTAATAAGATCGAAAAACTTTCTTCCTGTAATTACGGATTTAAAAGTTATGAAAACAACCCGAAAGTCTTCCTACTCTAAGTAAAATTAATTTTGACTTTAATAAAGCACTTCAAACTTTAAATTTAGAGATGATTCTTTGAATTGTAATGCAAAATCATTAACTCCATTGTGCTCAAAAAAGCAGCCATTTATCAAAGAATCCGGTGGTTGTCCCCTTCTTAGTACATATTCATGTGACCAAGTACATTTGTCTGGAAATCCTATTGAAATTTTAAATGTCTGTCCTCCACACAATATATTAATGGAAGGTCTTTATTCGACTTTAGTTAAGCCAAGCATTATTAGTAGTATTTTGTAAAATATTTTTCTTAGTTATTTTATATAATTTTCTAGGTCCATTTCCATATAATTTGAACCATCAAGAATCAGTTCAGCAACCTCATTTGAATAGTGTTTCATCTTGTTGTTGTCATGATGGTTGATTGCTTTTTTGACTTAACATCATTTAATATTTCTCCTAGATCAGCAAGTATTCAGTATGTCTCTACCCGCTTCTAAGTCACTGAAACCAGATAAAATTATATACGAAGTCATGGTTTGATACTATTTCCGTTCTGAAAAATTTCCAATTCTTGAATGCATTTTAACATGTTTGTTTATCTGATGTTTTACAATTTAATACAATATTTTTATGGTTTTAATTCATTTTTTAAATATGCCATGATTTATCTTATTATAACATGAAAAACAAGGAATCATTTCTTTAATAGCCCCATTAGCTATATCCCCATGGTCTTATTAGCCAGCGACTAAATTTTGTAAGTAACACCAAGAAATGCAACTGAAGTATGAAACCGGTCAATCACAGTGCTGATATTTCTGCTGATATGGCATAAATTACGGCACGATTAGCAATAAAATAAGGACAGGTATATGACAATTTATTTATATATTGAAATATAATTTATTTTTAGAAATTTCTGATTTAAATAAAGTCTAATGTCTAAAACTTTGCTGGATTGTGTTCTGATCTCGTTTATCAATTTACATGTAATGGGTCTAATGCTACATACATTGGTGAGACTTATTGTCATCTATGTATTCGAACTCGAGAATATTATAGACCAACATTAGTAAACACAATAAGGGAAAAATAAGAGAAAAATAAGACTGTCAGGTTTGAAAATTTTATTAAAAAATTTCAATAATTATTGGGAACGTGTAATTTGTGAAGCGTTATTGATAAAGTCATTGGATCCGAAAATTATGTTTTTAAATAGTTTTTTATAAATTATTTGTATATGGTTTGTTGTTGTTAAATTAAATAATCATTAAATTATTAAATTGGATAATTTTAAATTTCAAAATTTTAAATATTCTTTTTTTTAGTTACTACAATTTAAAAATGATTTATTATTTATATTATAATTTTATAATTTTTAAAGAATAAAATATTTTGTATTAAAAATATGATATAATTAATATAATTAATAAATTTGTTTAAAAATCTGTAATTCCTATAGTAATTCTATCCTACCTGATGATGACAGGAAAAATTGTCGAAATATACCTTAAAACGTATGTTTTAGTGGCGCTTTCTTATAATTAAATCGTTACCATGTATGTTTAACTATTTATATATTTAACCATGTATGTTCACAATAAATACGAAATTTTAATTTTAATAAAAATATTAAAAATATTTTAGAAAAACTTTAGAAAAATTTGAATTTCATGAAAAAAAATTATTTAAGCGCTTTGATGTGCCAAAATATTTTGAATGTTTTTTCAATGGTCGGGGAATTGGTGTAAATCATCTCAAATTAGATTGAAATGAAATTTTTGTGAAAAATTTAATGTAAAAAATATAAATAATAATAATAATAATAATAATAATAATAATAATAATAATAATAATAATAATAATAATAATAAATAATAATAATAATAATAATAATAATAATAATAATAATAATAATAATAATAATAATAATAATAATAATAATAATAATAATAATAATAATAAAGTGCTCCAACTCATGACATTTACTGTAGCTCCTGTATGAAGTAAGCATTTCATCTTCTGATCTTGTATTCTAATAGTTACACTTGGTCGGCCTGCATTTTATCATAACTAATAATATCATTTTTCCATTCATCTAAGCTGAGTATTTGTATATTTTCTCTTTCTCTTTCTGCAAAATCCTTTTTTATGAATCTGTTCACTTTCCTTATTACATTATTTTCATCTTCCATTACCTCTGTATCTTTCACATCTTTTTCTATAATACATGATATTTTACTTTTATTATAATAATTAATAATTTGGGAGTTAGCATTACTGTTTAATACACTGCCCCGACTATCTCCTCTTCTATCGGGGTGTTGATATTTGGGTATTCTCTGTATTTATCTTCTATTCTTTCATCACTTGGTTCGTCTATGAATGCTACGTATCTCTTGTCTGCTTGTCTTGTTTCCTTTCTCCTTCCTTGATAACCATTCCTGCTTCGTGTTATCTTCCAAAATTCTCATTGATTCTCCGATATCTCATTCTCTCCAAATTTATGTAAAAATCTGCCTTTTTATGACCTCCCAAGCTACACCTCGTACACCTTATTTTTTTACAATCTCTTCACACGTGTCTCGGGGTACCACACGCATAACATTCGACTACATTTCTCTGCATCTGTGGACACTGACGTTTTACATGTCCTTGTCTTCCACATGTAAAACATGTAACTACCTTCTTTGCTATGCAATCTCTACTCAAATTTCCTATTTGTGACATGTCCAGCATTCGTTCTTATATCTGTTCGGTTTTTCTTCTCGATGCTCTCTCGGCTCGCTATTATATTCTTGCTTGATTTGTAACCGCGTCTCTGTAATTTCTTGTTATATTCTGTTCTGGTCTTCTTTCTCTCACTGCATAGATCTCTTCTGCAACTATACGAGATTCGTGTAACTTCTTGATTTTTTTCTTCACTTCCGTTGTTCCTTTGGTGTCACTTAGACACAATTCTCGTTTCAAAGTCTTCTCGGCTGCACAGTGTACCAGCTGATATTCTGTTAAACTTTCCTTGTTTAACTCATGCCACAATATTTTATCGACTAACTCGTCTATGATAGTAAAATATTTATCGGGCTCTTCACCAGTCTGTCTATAAGACATAGCAGATTGTAAATCTTCTGCGAAACTTGTTTTTTTAACGAATGCCTTTCGCAATCTTTCCTTATAACATTTGATATTTTGGTCAACTCCTGTATATATCTCTCTGATCTGTTTGTCGATCAGTAATTCGATCATCACTTCTTGTTTTGCAGTATTCATTTGTACCATTTTACAATATCAATCGCATTCTTTAATGAATGTTTCAACATCATCTCCTATATGATAATCATTTGGGAATAGCTTCTTTATGAAGAAATCCATAGACATGGTCGACATATTAGAAGCTGTTAAAACATCTTCTAAATTATTTTTTAAATCCGGTTCAAAAGTTAACGACATAATTCCAAGTATTTATTTTAATGAAATATTAGTATAATTTCCAAACAAATTTTCAGCGTTGAATAAAATATTTTCAAAACCATTTATCAAAATATTTCAATATTTAAAACATATTTATTTAAAAATTTTTCATTAATAAAACTTCTTTTTTAAAAACTATTTTAATTTTTAATTTAAACATTTCAACTTAAAAAGTCCAATTTAACAATTATTTAAAAGTTATTTTAATAGTCGATTATTTACTATTTAAAATTTTTTTGATTAACCATTGAAATATTTAACTCTCAGCTGAAAACACCCCACAGTAAATGTCATGAATTGAAGCAAATTTGAGAAACTTAAAGATGTAGAACTAACAACAACGACTGATACATTGAGATGTGCAAATAATAGCGTTTTAGAAACGAAAGGTAAAGCAATATTAGAAATAGGAATAAACGACAGGAAAAGAAGGGTAAAGTTTACGATATTAAGATATATGACTCCAGAGGTCATTGGTGGTTAGAGTTGCAAAAACAATTTGGTATCCAGCTAAAGTTGCCAGTAGAAGAGGTCGAGAAAACGAAGCAAGAGCACATGTTCAGTATCGAAGCCAAATTAGGGAAGACAATAACGGAGATGGAACTAATTGAAAGAGCAAAGAATACTTTAAAGATAAATAACCCGATACTACTAAACATTATAAAAAAGAATCAAAATGTTTTATGGCTGATAAATGGGACATTGGCTGCACAAAGCTGTTGAAGCATAAAATAGAAACTCAAAGAAAACCGATAAATATTAAACCTTGGAGACAACCAGTCAACTTGGAGGTAAAATAGATGAAACGATAAAAACTTATGGGAAAACAATATTATCAAAAAGTGTAATTCTCCATGGAACACTCCATTAATATGCGTCTGGAAGAAAGAAAGGCAAGATATCAGATTATGCCTCGATTTCAGGCAATTAAACCTAGTAACAGAGAGACAAGCGTTCCCTATGCCGAATATAGCGGAAATGTTAGATAAATTGGGTGGAGCAGAGTATTTCAGTTCGATAGATCTTGGAAATGCATATAGAAATGTATATAGAACTAGAAGATGAATCAAAGCTAAAAGCGGTGTTTCAACCAAATCAGGGCAATACTGTTTTAACAGAATGCCATTTAGAATAGCAGCGGCACCAGGTACATTTCAGAAACTGATGGGAAAAAGTATTAATGGGGACGAGATATGCATCAGTATACCTAGACGATATTTTGATATTTACAGAAACGATCAATCATCACTACGAAGTTTTAAATGAAGTGCTGGATAAAATTGGAAAGGCGGGTCTTAGAATAAACCCTGAAAAGTGCCATATCCTTAAAGAGGAAGTCAAATATTTAGGTCACATAAACGCGATTAAATCATTTGAAAAGCCAAAATGTGTTAAGAATCTGAGAAGCTTCCTAGGAATATACAATTACTACAGAAGATTTATAAAGGAATACGCAAAAAAGGCAAGAGTTTTTGGAAGAGCTATGTGGGTTAAACAACAAAAAATTAATTTGGACTGACGGATGCAACATCGCATTCGAAAATATGAAAAATGCTTTAGTGTCTTCACCTATTCTATGGTTTCCAGATTTCGAAAGAGAATTCATTCTGGATACTGATGCGAGTTTTGACACGATTGGAGCAGTATTATCACAGAAAGGCGACAACGGGTGCGAAAAGGTTATAGCATACGGTTCTCATGTAATGAGCAATCATGAAAAGGGATATTGCATAACAAGGAAAGAGTTGTTGGCAATCTATTATTTTTGTCAACACTTCAATCATTATTTATATGGAAAACGGTTCATTTTGAGAACGGACCATAAAGCTATCACTTTTATGTTATCCACAAAGAAACCAATAACAACGCAATTTCAGACATGGATTAACTACCTCAGTAGTCTGCATATTAAAATATAGTATAGAAAAGATACGGATCATGCAAATGCAGACATGTGGTACATGCATACAATGTTTATTGGCACACAAAGACGCGAAAGTGGAAAAACCGAAGAATAAACACGATAGAAAAAGCTGAAGATTATAAGTGACAAAAAGATAATACAGAAATAGAACAAATAAAAAAGGAAATTTATACTAATTTTGGGTATTCCTTTCAAGTTGACTCACATCGTTCAATAGTCTAGGAGACTTCATGCAATCTTGGCTCAAATCCTCAATCATCACGCTCTACGCTTTATTTTCAACTAGTGGAGATACTTCACATGACTTTACAATCAAACTACAAGGTGCCCATGGAAAACTCGTCCATGTTGGTCATGCCCCAAGTCGGCGAACCCTATAAGGCAGGTGAGCTGCTGCGTTACAACTACTCCCTTATAGTAATTCCTGTACGGGTTCTGGAGTGCCCATAGGTCTTACCTCTCATCAATCATAACTATTATCATCCAACTGGTCCTGGTTGAGGATTCTAAATTAGCATTGCGACTACGCGACTACAGCATTACCATCCCTAGTTAATCATCCCATTCAGACTCAAACAGACGTCCTCAAATGCATTCAATGAAGATAGATCATAAACGACAAAATTATATTGAATATTGCTACAGGTGGCTACACTATGTTAACAGATCACGAAAATTTGATCAATGTGATTCACTTGATTTGCAATGAAGCGGTGTCGAAGTTGTGCGGTTCATTGGGGGGAATTAGAATAGAAAATTCCCAAAATCCCTCCTCTTCGGCCTCTCGCATGAGTTGTTCAAGAACGAAATCGGCTTGGTTTTCTTCCGTTCCTCGGAACCGACAGCAGACACAATTCGGTACGGTGGGCATTTTGCGAACTCAATCACAGCAAACATGTCAACGGCTGCTTTGGCATGGGAAGCAACTAGTGCAGCTTCTGATTCTGCCTGCTTTTCTCGTCGACGCTGTGTTCGCTCCGCGCGCGTACGAGGTTTACACTTGGGTTTTTTACGACAGCTGGGACTGGAGTCGCGATAGGCGCCTTGGTAGTAGCTGGAGCGACACTAGTGCCAATTTAGATAACGTCGATGACTGATGTGTGTCCACATCGTTCCCATGTCCCGGACATGGAACTCGTTTCGGGGAATTTGCCTCTTCCATTCAAATGGTGGCTGGGAAAGATATTTCCTTGATCGGCAGCCGGAGGCGCATTGATGCGATGCTTGTGTTCCGAAGACGCATATACTCGGTGTAATGCGCGGAATTGTTCTCGCAAAAGGACACACTGCGAACGACTCTCCTCCAAGAGACTGTTCCGGCAATGTTCGAGCAGGAGTATCTTTTTGTTCGCTTCCTACATCTACGGGGTGAACCAGGTCGCTTCCAGATGGTCAATACGTTTTTTCAGATGCCCGATTTCAGTTTGTAAAGTGCGTATCAACGCATTCTTGTCGGTACAAGAAAAACAAGGTCGTAAAGTAGATGTGTTTGCGTTCGGAACGGCCATATCTAAAACGAATTCATTAGGAATGTAGATCAGTTTCAGTTAAATCATTTTACAGGTATAAAGATTCAGACTAGTGTAACTCATTTACTACTCTTCTGGCCAATTTGTGCATCATCCATCATTCAATTTAGATACATGCAGCATCCCTGATTTCAATCAATCATATTAACGTTCTATACCAGTAATTTCGTAGCTTAAAATATAATACGATTGAATTCAACATTCTACGTCCGACCCAATATCATCACCATTATCACGCTAATTACGGTTGAATTCATCATTTTCATCAAATAAGTCTACGTTTGGATTTAATCAAGGGATGATGACCCACTTTAATAATTGAACGTTACTTATCTCGATGATAACTGGTTGGAATTGGTGAAGTCAATAGAAACGACTATTATCAGAAAAGAAATTTAACGAGAAAAAAATTATTAACTATTAATTTAATTTAGACTCAATATCAACTTTCATAGGTGTAGCCTATCTGATGTAAGAGATAATTGGCATTATTGTAAATAAACCTGTGTTTATTCGGTTTGTTTATTAGAAGTAGTGCTGGAAAACAGTGTCCTGTCTAGCGGATGTTGACAGTACCTCTACATTGGCATTCTAATTGTACCTAGCGAAAATTAATTGTTTAAAGTCGTTTCACCTCATTCTCGAGATCAATTCATTATTCCATGACATTTTCGGTGTTTATATTTTTATCGTATGTCGCGAGCGAGTAAATGTGATGAACTGAACCTCAGCGTTAACTGTTATTTTTACGAAAAACTGATGTCAGATTGGGATTATCAATAATACGGATGTTTATACGAATAACCATTTAGACTTTCTGCTACACCTTCTCTGGAAATTGAAAATTTATCGATTGGTCGATTAGAAAGACTGTGAGGAATTAAATGCTATAATTGTTATACCTCAAAACTCGATTTTTAACTCACACTGTGGCAATTTCTGGTTGGATTTTTAACTAAGTGAACTTTGTGATCCTAGGGCATTCCATCGATGTCGGTTAGTAGTGTGTTTATATCCCTAACCAAAACAACCACCCTACAAAACATACCTCCAAATCACTTAAACCATTAGAAAAACAACACAAAACTTATACTTTTATAGTATTTTAACCCTATATTTTGAAAACAACCACCCTTAATGACTCTAACTGTTTTAATCTTTAAAGCCTCAAACTCAAAAGCCTCAAACTAAAAACATAAAGAGAATAAAAAAGAAAATGGTATTATGAAAAGTTAGAGTTAATTTGACTCATTAAAAAATAAAAAATTTTATGAAAATAGTAAAACTGCTCTGAGAGGACAGTGGTATTTTTTTTTCCACTGTCCTCTCAACAGTTTTTTTGATCCGGATCATTTTTTTTATTTTTTTTTATTTTATTTTTTTTTTATTTTTTTTTTTTATTCAACCTCTTTCGTTATCGAATCTCTTCCAATATACAAGCTGGCCAGACTCATACATCAGAATCAATTCGATAATAGCAGCACACCTTATTATTCACTTCTCGCTCACGAAGTCGATTTCAACGGCGTTTTAAGTGTGCTGCTCGAAAGTACAAATGAATTCGAAAGCGAATCCGAAAGAGGTCCGAAAACAACCAAGAAATAAATGTGCACATTATAGAATCGATCCGGGGGTGTTCGAAAGACTGGTGGCGATAATTACCGGTTCGCCACCATCACCCGTTTCAATATTTTTTTTTCATATTTATGTTTAAAAAATAATTAATTAATAAAATAAATAAAATATACAAGATTTATTTCCTAAGATACCCACACTATATATTTTTTTAATATTTATTTTCAAAAATTATTTTCAATATTATTTTCAAATTTTTAATATTATTTTATGTTGAAAAAAAACTAACCGTAGTTAGGATTTGAACCACTATCCATTTGAACCACAATGCCAGTCTATTCCCACTGCGCTATCGGAGTTTGGATTTTTGTCATTTTTTAAAATTTTATTATAAAAATGAATAATATAAATCTTAAAAAATAAAATGAAAACAGAGTATCCAATAAAAAATTTTTTTCTAAAAATGAATTGTAATATTTGTAATAAAGTTTTTAAAAATAAAACTGGATTAATTTCTCACTTAAAATAGAAAGCTCATTTATTAAAAGAAAATAATCTTAATGATACAAACTCAAAAGTTTGTACTAAATGTAAAGGAAGATTTCTTCATTCTGGATATAATAAACATTTTGAAACTTGTATCGGGAGACTTAGAGAAATATTTACATGTCCTAATTGTAACTTTTCAGCAAAACTAAATTTCTATTATTTAGAACATATAAAAGAATGTAAAAATAAAAAACAAAATTCTGACGTTGAAGAATGCCATTCAGAAGGAGAACCCGATCATGTTGAAAAAGAAAAATATAACTGGGATAAATTTAATCACATAGATGAATTTCAATCAGAAATCAGTGGACCTGCTACTCCTGGAGAATATATAAAGAGAAATAAAAAAAATATTAAAAATTCTTTCACTAGAGCTTTAGAAGATTATAAACCAACAAGGTATAATGTTATAAAATATAAAATTACAATCAAAGCAAAATATTGGAGAGGTGTGGAAGAAAACACAACTCCTTTAGATGTTGAAATCGCAATACCTTTTAAATATTTATTTTCAACTAGAGGATTTGATAAAACCATCAAAGAAATAATTCAAGCAGTAGAAGCAAAACAAGAGGATGTAGAAAATGAATTAGGAGAATCAAACTTAGTATTTCGCTCTTTCCAATCTTTAGTGATTGATTATTGGAGGGGATTACCTCCAAATCCTAAATCTTATATTCAAACACCGTTTAAATCTAAAAGTGTTATAAATGTACAGAATGGTGATAATAAATGTTTCATGTGGTCAATAGTTGCATATTTACATCCTCAAGCTGAAAACCCCCAGAGAGTTCAACAATACAAACAATATGAAAATGAATTAATATTTCCCAAGGGATTCACTCACCCAATGAAACTAGAAGACATTCCAGAATTTGAAAAACTAAATAATCTTAAACTTAATATTTATGAACATGTTAAAGGATGGGGATATGGAAGGAAAGATATTATTCCAATTTATATTTCTGATTATGAAGTTAGAGATAGTGGAGATAGGGAGATATATCTTTTAATCTTGGAAGAAGAAAATAATCAACTTTATATTTTAATAAAAAACTTTCAAGCTTTTACATCACCAGAGAATCCAACTTGTGGAGGAGGAACATGTAAAAGATGTCTTCATTATTCAACAACTAAAAACTCTATGATTAAACATACAAGAATTTATGAAAAAGATGATCCAGCTTTAATTAGAATGCCTAATAACCCCAAGATGCATTTTAAAAACTTTTCAAATTTACTACAAACAGTAGGCTGTGTCTATGGAGACTTTGAATGTATAAATCGCGAACAAGATATAATTATACAATATTTAAAAATAATAGAAAAATATAAACTCATGGATGAATGGAAAGCCTCTGGACAGAAGGAGAAACGAACAAGGATGAAAGCCTTTCTAAGAAAAAAGAATAAACCCAATAGTATCAAACAAGCTAAACAATTACCATCTGCTTATAAACTATTATTTAAAAGTAATTATCCTGAACTCATAAAATCTAGAGAATATTCATTTAGAGGAACTTCTTCAGAAGAGGTTTCTAGATCACTTTACTAAAAGTATAAATAGCTTAGAACACGAAATATTTAAAGTATTAAAAACAAGCTATCCTCAAAATATTTCAGAACAACAACAGGAAGAATATGAAAACGCTTCAAATTGTTGGATGTGTAAACAACCCTTTGAGGAACTCTCTCTCTCTCTGAAAGTCATTCTGATATTAGATCTCTAACTATTGACCAAATAGAAGCAGAAGAAACAAGATTATTTCACGAAGGACAAGATAATGCAAAAGTTATAGATCATGATCATTTAAAAAGTGAAAAATAATTATCGAGGAGCAGCTCATAGAAATTGCAATCTTAATTGTCATACTCCCAAATTTGTACCTGTTATATTTCATAATCTTTTTGGTTATGACATACATCTATTTATTAAACATTTAGCAGCAAATGCTAAAAACTCTTTCAAAGTTATCGGCTTAACAAAGGAAAAATATAAATCAGTAGAATATGGAAAATTAAAATTTATAGACTCGTTAAAACTTTCTCCAAATGTCTTTAGATGCAGTGGCAAAAACAATGAAACCAGAATATTTTAAATCACTCGAGAATTCTTGAAAAAAATAATATTCCTCTAGAAGAATATCCTACATGTTTAGCAAAAGGAATATATCCATATGATCATATGAATTCATTTGAAAGATATAATGAAACAAGTCTTCCTAACCAAGAAACATTCTTTCACAACTTCAACAATATCATATTACAGATCAAGAATATTCTCGAGCAAATAAATGTTTCATCTTTTCAACTGTAAAACTTTAGGAGAATATACTGACATGTACCTATCCTTGGATGTTTATATTCTAGCAGATTGCTTGAAGAATTTACAAACTCTTTTGTTCTTAAACCTTACAATTATATAACAGCTCCCTCTTTAGCTTGGGATACTTTATTATATACCATTTGGACTTCAGATCTTCCAGAGCGTGATAAAGTTAGATCTTTTAACCGACCTCGATATGTTTAATTTAATTAAAACTAATATTAGAGGAGGACTCTCTTCAGTAATGGGTAATCGAGAAATAAAAGCTAGAAATGCAATAACTACTAGTAGAATACTTTCTAAACATCCTGAGGCACATATACAACTTAATAGTGAGGAACTAAAAGAAGTATTAGAAGGAATGAAAAATCCTCTATTTATACTTTATATAGATGCAACAGCTTTATATTCAGGAATTATGACTCAATATTTACCAATGGGTGATTTCATTGAGATGGAACCCCCAACAACCCTTTCAGACGATCTTATAAAGAATACTTTCAACCCCGAAAGATTCTCCAATAGGATACTTTGTAGAATGTGACCTTGACTATCCTGATGATATAAAATCAGGAACAAGATATTTCCCTTTAGCTCCTATAAGAAGAATGATTGATATCAACGAACTTCAATCTGGCAAATGTTACAAGGTAAACCTCCAACAATCAAACTTCTCGGTGATCAAACAAATAGAAGGTTTTATCTCTCCCATTATCGCTTACTACAGTTTTATCTTTCACAAGGAATGATATTAAAAAAAGTTCATACTGTTATAAGATTTAAACAAGCTCCATTCATGAAAGCTTTCATCGAGGAGAACATTCGTTGTCGAAACATTGCAAAAAGAGAAGGTAATCTTTTAAAGACAATAATTATAAACTTTTAAACAATTCAGTCTTTGGGAAGACAATGGAGAATGTTGATAAATATACACATATAGAACTCTTAACAAATACCATAAAAGATATAGCCCGTTATAATCGTATGCTAGGAAAGCCTACATTTAAAAATGCAGAAGTATTTTCTGAAAATCTTACTGCAGTAGAACTACAGAATTTTGAGAAAACATATAATAAACAATATTTATCGGCTTTGCAATTTTAGAACTTTCAAAATTACAAATGTATGAAACATATTATAACATCTTACAACCCATATATGGATCGAATATAGCAATGCATGCAATGGATACAGATTTTGCCCAAATTTGTTTTACAATAAGAACTCCGAGTTACAAAGTGATATCTCCTGAAGATCCTATACTTTCAAATTTAATAAATTCTCTGGAGATTATTTTCGTTTAAAGGATGGAAAAACCTTTTAAGCTCCTATAGAAAATGGATATTTTAGTCGTCTAAACATATTCATATGAACATATACAAACCTAAAATTTGAAGAAATACAATTATATTTTAAAAATTCAACGGGTGAGTTTCCATAACTTTAATATCCTATATTCCCCGAGGAGAAGGCAGAAAACCTGTAAAGGATAACAGATGTAAGGAATTCAGAAGTGGTTGGCAAAGATCTCACTCATACAAGATTATATAGATACATTGAATCCAAATCACTAAAGATAAATTGCTGAAGTACAATCCAACTTGACAAGTGAAAAGCATATATTTACTTTTTAGATCTTAAAAATATCATTATCAAATTATGATGATACGAGATTCATCCTAATGATTTAAAAGACAACACTACCATAGGAAATAATTTTATTAACCAGTAATAAAAATCTTGATAGATTGAATTCAGTTATATGGTACAAAGATTACTGATCTTGATATTTATAATGTTTGAAAGCATTTATCCTGAGAGAATTGAGAAACCTTATATTCTTCAGTTTTTAATCCTATTATGTTTAAAACTTAAATTTTTAATACTGATCCTGCATATATACAAGGTCTACGTGATAAAAATTTAAAGATCATAAAAGAGGTTCTAAACACTAATTTCAAAAGTTAACATCAATTCTATCAAATGTTTTTTTCTTTTAAAAATGTCACAATTTAATTTAAGAGTGAACAACATCCAACCTTTTGAGGGCATAAATTTTTTTATGTTGTTTCTTTAGGCCATTCTCTTTGTTTAATTTTTTTTAGAATATTCATTAGTTTATAACTATTAGCATTTTTAATCTTATAACCTCATTTTTTAATATATTTGTATTATTGATTTTGATTTCAATTTTTCATCATAAGTTTTAGATTCCATCTTCCAAGCTTTTAATTGAATAACAAGATTTAGAAGATTCCCTATTCTATGATAAACAAACTTCAGTATAACTTTTCTTTTTAGAATATAAGATATGAAAATATTTCAGTCAAGAACCGTCAGCTACAGAAATACTTCCAAGTTTTCCAGTGCTATTGTTAAAACTGTAAGGCGCAGGAAGTTCACAGGTAAAGATCACTGTTAATATTGGCAGATGTAAATCGCTAAAGATCACCTATACATTTTTTAAAACTGCATTCCCTTTATTCCATCTATGTTTAACCTTTTATAATGCTTTACTAAATCTATGTAAATGTAAAGGTTTCTGATTTAAATATTCTTTACTCTCATAATTTCAAGTTCTGTGGGAGCCGAGCCTTGGAACCTTTGTGACCTTCGGAATAATATCCTGATGAATCTCAATTCT